>CM059428.1:52760818-52946282 GCA_030390025.1 Squalus acanthias | reverse complement strand
GTTATAGTGTGAGGGTATGATCAGTGTCCTGTTTTTACTAGTTATAGAGTGAGGGTATGATCAGTGCACTGTTTATAATTAGTTATAGAGTGTGGGTTATGATCAGTGTCCTGCTTATACTTGGTTATAGAGTGAGGGTGTGATCAGTGTCTGACTTTTACTAGTTATAGAGTGAGGGTTATGATCGAGTTTTTTTTGTCCGCTTATTAGTTCTAGAGTGAGGATATGTTCGGTGCCCTGCTAATTTGGTTATTGAGTGAGGGTATGATTCAGAGCTTGCTTGTTCTAGTTTATAGAGTGAGGGTAGGATCAGTGCCCTGAGTATACTAGTTATAGAGTGAGGGGCATGATCTGTGTCCCTCTTTTATTACTAGTTATAGTGTGCAGGGTATGATTCAGTGTCCTGCTATACTAGGTTATAGAAGTGATGGCGTATGATCGGTGTCCTGCTTATACTAGTTAAGAGTGAGGGTATGATCAGTGCCCGGCTTATACTAGTTATAGAGTGAGGGTATGATCAGTGCCCTGCTTATACTAGTTATAGAGTGAGGGTATGATCAGTGTCCTGCTTATACTAGTTATAGAGTGAGGGTATGATCAGGTGCCTGGGGGCTTATCAGTCCTATATGTTATAGAGTGAGGGTATGATCAGTGCCCTGCTTATACTAGTTATAGAGTGAGGTATGATCAGTGCCCTGTTATACTAGTTATAGAGTGAGGGTATGATCAGTGTCCTGCTTATACTGTTATAGAGTGAGGGTATGATCAGTGCCCTGCTTATACTGGTTATAGAGTGAGGGTATGATCAGTGCCCTGCTTATACTGGTTATAGAGTGAGGGTATGATCAGTGTCCTGCTTATACTAGTTATAGAGTGAGGGTATGATCAGTGCCCTGTTTATACTAGTTATAGAGTGAGGGTATGATCAGTGCCCTGCTTATACTAGTTATAGAGTGAGGGTATGATCAGTGCCCTGCTTATACTAGTTATAGAGTGAGGGTATGATCAGTGTCCTGCTTATACTGGTTATAGAGTGAGGGTATGATCAGTGCCCTGCTTATACTGGTTATAGAGTGAGGGTATGATCAGTGTCCTGCTTATACTAGTTATAGAGTGAGGGTATGATCAGTGTCCTGCTTATACTGTTATAGAGTGAGGGTATGATCAGTGCCCTGCTTATACTGGTTATAGAGTGAGGGTATGATCAGTGTCCTGCTTATACTGGTTATAGAGTGAGGGTATGATCAGTGCCCTGCTTATACTAGTTATAGAGTGAGGGTATGATCAGTGTCCTGCTTATACTGGTTATAGAGTGAGGGTATGATCAGTGTCCTGCTTATACTAGTTATAGAGTGAGGGTATGATCAGTGTCCTGCTTATACTGGTTATAGAGTGAGGGTATGATCAGTGTCCTGCTTATACTGTTATAGAGTGAGGGTATGATCAGTGCCCTGCTTATACTAGTTATAGAGTGAGGGTATGATCAGTGCCCTGTTTATACTGGTTATAGAGTGAGGGTATGATCAGTGCCCTGCTTATACTAGTTATAGAGTGAGGGTATGATCAGTGCCCTGCTTATACTAGTTATAGAGTGAGGGTATGATCAGTGCCCTGCTTATACTAGTTATAGAGTGAGGGTATGATCAGTGTCCTGCTTATACTAGTTATAGAGTGAGGGTATGATCAGTGCCCTGCTTATACTGGTTATAGAGTGAGGGTATGATCAGTGCCCTGCTTATACTAGTTATAGAGTGAGGGTATGATCAGTGCCCTGTTTATACTAGTTATAGAGTGAGGGTATGATCAGTGCCCTGTTTATACTAGTTATAGAGTGAGGGTATGATCAGTGCCCTGCTTATACTAGTTATAGAGTGAGGGTATGATCAGTGCCCTGCTTATACTAGTTATAGAGTGAGGGTATGATCAGTGCCCTGCTTATACTGGTTATAGAGTGAGGGTATGATCAGTGCCCTGCTTATACTAGTTATAGAGTGAGGGTATGATCAGTGCCCTGCTTATACTAGTTATAGAGTGAGGGTATGATCAGTGCCCTGCTTATACTAGTTATAGAGTGAGGGTATGATCAGTGTCCTGCTTATACTGGTTATAGAGTGAGGGTATGATCAGTGCCCTGCTTATACTAGTTATAGAGTGAGGGTATGATCAGTGTCCTGCTTATACTAGTTATAGAGTGAGGGTATGATCAGTGTCCTGCTTATACTAGTTATAGAGTGAGGGTATGATCAGTGCCCTGCTTATACTAGTTATAGAGTGAGGGTATGATCAGTGTCCTGCTTATACTAGTTATAGAGTGAGGGTATGATCAGTGTCCTGCTTATACTAGTTATAGAGTGAGGGTATGATCAGTGCCCTGCTTATACTAGTTATAGAGTGAGGGTATGATCAGTGCCCTGCTTATACTGGTTATAGAGTGAGGGTATGATCAGTGTCCTGCTTATACTGGTTATAGAGTGAGGGTATGATCAGTGCCCTGCTTATACTAGTTATAGAGTGAGGGTATGATCAGTGTCCTGCTTATACTGGTTATAGAGTGAGGGTATGATCAGTGTCCTGCTTATACTAGTTATAGAGTGAGGGTATGATCAGTGTCCTGCTTATACTAGTTATAGAGTGAGGGTATGATCAGTGCCCTGCTTATACTAGTTATAGAGTGAGGGTATGATCAGTGCCCTGCTTATACTAGTTATAGAGTGAGGGTATGATCAGTGCCCTGCTTATACTAGTTATAGAGTGAGGGTATGATCAGTGCCCTGCTTATACTAGTTATAGAGTGAGGGTATGATCAGTGCCCTGCTTATACTAGTTATAGAGTGAGGGTATGATCAGTGCCCTGCTTATACTAGTTATAGAGTGAGGGTATGATCAGTGTCCTGCTTATACTAGTTATAGAGTGAGGGTATGATCAGTGCCCTGCTTATACTGGTTATAGAGTGAGGGTATGATCAGTGCCCTGCTTATACTAGTTATAGAGTGAGGGTATGATCAGTGCCCTGCTTATACTAGTTATAGAGTGAGGGTATGATCAGTGTCCTGCTTATACTAGTTATAGAGTGAGGGTATGATCAGTGCCCTGCTTATACTAGTTATAGAGTGAGGGTATGATCAGTGCCCTGCTTATACTGGTTATAGAGTGAGGGTATGATCAGTGCCCTGCTTATACTGGTTATAGAGTGAGGGTATGATCAGTGCCCTGCTTATACTAGTTATAGAGTGAGGGTATGATCAGTGTCCTGCTTATACTGGTTATAGAGTGAGGGTATGATCAGTGCCCTGCTTATACTAGTTATAGAGTGAGGGTATGATCAGTGCCCTGCTTATACTAGTTATAGAGTGAGGGTATGATCAGTGCCCTGCTTATACTGGTTATAGAGTGAGGGTATGATCAGTGCCCTGCTTATACTGGTTATAGAGTGAGGGTATGATCAGTGTCCTGCTTATACTAGTTATAGAGTGAGGGTATGATCAGTGCCCTGCTTATACTAGTTATAGAGTGAGGGTATGATCAGTGTCCTGCTTATACTGGTTATAGAGTGAGGGTATGATCAGTGCCCTGCTTATACTAGTTATAGAGTGAGGGTATGATCAGTGCCCTGCTTATACTAGTTATAGAGTGAGGGTATGATCAGTGCCCTGCTTATACTGGTTATAGAGTGAGGGTATGATCAGTGCCTGCTTATACTAGTTATAGAGTGAGGGTATGATCAGTGTCCTGCTTATACTAGTTATAGAGTGAGGGTATGATCAGTGTCCTGCTTATACTAGTTATAGAGTGAGGGTATGATCAGTGTCCTGCTTATACTAGTTATAGAGTGAGGGTATGATCAGTGCCCTGCTTATACTAGTTATAGAGTGAGGGTATGATCAGTGTCCTGCTTATACTAGTTATAGAGTGAGGGTATGATCAGTGCCCTGCTTATACTAGTTATAGAGTGAGGGTATGATCAGTGTCCTGCTTATACTAGTTATAGAGTGAGGGTATGATCAGTGCCCTGCTTATACTGGTTATAGAGTGAGGGTATGATCAGTGCCCTGCTTATACTAGTTATAGAGTGAGGGTATGATCAGTGTCCTGCTTATACTAGTTATAGAGTGAGGGTATGATCAGTGCCCTGCTTATACTAGTTATAGAGTGAGGGTATGATCAGTGTCCTGCTTATACTAGTTATAGAGTGAGGGTATGATCAGTGTCCTGCTTATACTGGTTATAGAGTGAGGGTATGATCAGTGTCCTGCTTATACTAGTTATAGAGTGAGGGTATGATCAGTGTCCTGCTTATACTAGTTATAGAGTGAGGGTATGATCAGTGTCCTGCTTATACTAGTTATAGAGTGAGGGTATGATCAGTGCCCTGCTTATACTAGTTATAGAGTGAGGGTATGATCAGTGCCCTGCTTATACTAGTTATAGAGTGAGGGTATGATCAGTGCCCTGCTTATACTAGGTTATAGAGTGAGGGTATGATCAGTGTCCTGCTTATACTAGTTATAGAGTGAGGGTATGATCAGTGCCCTGCTTATACTGGTTATAGAGTGAGGGTATGATCAGTGTCCCTGCTTATACTAGTTATAGAGTGAGGGTATGATCAGTGCCCTGCTTATACTAGTTATAGAGTGAGGGTATGATCAGTGCCCTGCTTATACTAGTTATAGAGTGAGGGTATGATCAGTGCCCTGCTTATACTAGTTATAGAGTGAGGGTATGATCAGTGCCCTGCTTATACTAGTTATAGAGTGAGGGTATGATCAGTGTCCTGCTTATACTGGTTATAGAGTGAGGGTATGATCAGTGCCCTGCTTATACTAGTTATAGAGTGAGGGTATGATCAGTGTCCTGCTTATACTAGTTATAGAGTGAGGGTATGATCAGTGCCCTGCTTATACTGTTATAGAGTGAGGGTATGATCAGTGCCCTGTTATACTGGTTATAGAGTGAGGGTATGATCAGTGCCCTGCTTATACTGGTTATAGAGTGAGGGTATGATCAGTGCCCTGCTTATACTGGTTATAGAGTGAGGGTATGATCAGTGCCCTGCTTATACTAGTTATAGAGTGAGGGTATGATCAGTGTCCTGCTTATACTAGTTATAGAGTGAGGGTATGATCAGTGCCCTGCTTATACTAGTTATAGAGTGAGGGTATGATCAGTGCCCTGCTTATACTAGTTATAGAGTGAGGGTATGATCAGTGTCCCTGCTTATACTAGTTATAGAGTGAGGGTATGATCAGTGTCCTGCTTATACTAGTTATAGAGTGAGGGTATGATCAGTGCCCTGCTTATACTAGTTATAGAGTGAGGGTATGATCAGTGCCCTGCTTATACTAGTTATAGAGTGAGGGTATGATCAGTGCCCTGCTTATACTAGTTATAGAGTGAGGGTATGATCAGTGCCCTGCTTATACTAGTTATAGAGTGAGGGTATGATCAGTGTCCTGCTTATACTAGTTATAGAGTGAGGGTATGATCAGTGCCCTGCTTATACTGGTTATAGAGTGAGGGTATGATCAGTGTCCTGCTTATACTAGTTATAGAGTGAGGGTATGATCAGTGCCCTGCTTATACTAGTTATAGAGTGAGGGTATGATCAGTGTCCTGCTTATACTAGTTATAGAGTGAGGGTATGATCAGTGTCCTGCTTATACTAGTTATAGAGTGAGGGTATGATCAGTGCCCTGCTTATACTAGTTATAGAGTGAGGGTATGATCAGTGTCCTGCTTATACTGGTTATAGAGTGAGGGTATGATCAGTGTCCCTGCTTATACTGGTTATAGAGTGAGGGTATGATCAGTGTCCTGCTTATACTAGTTATAGAGTGAGGGTATGATCAGTGTCCTGCTTATACTGGTTATAGAGTGAGGGTATGATCAGTGCCCTGCTTATACTGGTTATAGAGTGAGGGTATGATCAGTGTCCTGCTTATACTAGTTATAGAGTGAGGGTATGATCAGTGCCCTGCTTATACTAGTTATAGAGTGAGGGTATGATCAGTGTCCTGCTTATACTGGTTATAGAGTGAGGGTATGATCAGTGTCCTGCTTATACTGGTTATAGAGTGAGGGTATGATCAGTGCCCTGTTTATACTGGTTATAGAGTGAGGGTATGATCAGTGCCCTGCTTATACTGTTATAGAGTGAGGGTATGATCAGTGTCCCTGCTTATACTAGTTATAGAGTGAGGGTATGATCAGTGCCCTGCTTATACTAGTTATAGAGTGAGGGTATGATCAGTGTCCTGCTTATACTAGTTATAGAGTGAGGGTATGATCAGTGCCCTGCTTATACTAGTTATAGAGTGAGGGTATGATCAGTGCCCTGCTTATACTAGTTATAGAGTGAGGGTATGATCAGTGTCCTGCTTATACTAGTTATAGAGTGAGGGTATGATCAGTGTCCTGCTTATACTAGTTATAGAGTGAGGGTATGATCAGTGCCCTGCTTATACTAGTTATAGAGTGAGGGTATGATCAGTGCCCTGCTTATACTAGTTATAGAGTGAGGGTATGATCAGTGCCCTGCTTATACTAGTTATAGAGTGAGGGTATGATCAGTGCCCTGCTTATACTGGTTATAGAGTGAGGGTATGATCAGTGCCCTGCTTATACTAGTTATAGAGTGAGGGTATGATCAGTGCCCTGCTTATACTAGGTTATAGAGTGAGGGTATGATCAGTGCCCTGCTTATACTAGTTATAGAGTGAGGGTATGATCAGTGTCCTGCTTATACTAGTTATAGAGTGAGGGTATGATCAGTGCCTGCTTATACTAGTTATAGAGTGAGGGTATGATCAGTGTCCTGCTTATACTAGTTATAGAGTGAGGGTATGATCAGTGCCCTGCTTATACTGGTTATAGAGTGAGGGTATGATCAGTGTCCTGCTTATACCATTATAGAGTGAGGGTATGATCAGTGCCCTGCTTATACTAGTTATAGAGTGAGGGTATGATCAGTGTCCTGCTTATACTGGTTATAGAGTGAGGGTATGATCAGTGCCCTGCTTATACTGGTTATAGAGTGAGGGTATGATCAGTGCCCTGCTTATACTAGTTATAGAGTGAGGGTATGATCAGTGCCCTGCTTATACTGGTTATAGAGTGAGGGTATGATCAGTGCCCTGCTTATACTGGTTATAGAGTGAGGGTATGATCAGTGCCCTGCTTATACTGGTTATAGAGTGAGGGTATGATCAGTGCCTGCTTATACTGGTTATAGAGTGAGGGTATGATCAGTGCCCTGCTTATACTAGTTATAGAGTGAGGGTATGATCAGTGCCCTGCTTATACTAGTTATAGAGTGAGGGTATGATCAGTGCCCTGCTTATACTGGTTATAGAGTGAGGGTATGATCAGTGTCCTGCTTATACTGGTTATAGAGTGAGGGTATGATCAGTGTCCTGCTTATACTAGTTATAGAGTGAGGGTATGATCAGTGCCCTGCTTATACTAGTTATAGAGTGAGGGTATGATCAGTGCCCTGCTTATACTAGTTATAGAGTGAGGGTATGATCAGTGTCCCTGCTTATACTAGTTATAGAGTGAGGGTATGATCAGTGCCCTGCTTATACTGGTTATAGAGTGAGGGTATGATCAGTGCCCTGCTTATACTAGTTATAGAGTGAGGGTATGATCAGTGCCCTGCTTATACTAGTTATAGAGTGAGGGTATGATCAGTGCCCTGCTTATACCGTTATAGAGTGAGGGTATGATCAGTGCCCTGCTTATACTAGTTATAGAGTGAGGGTATGATCAGTGTCCTGCTTATACTAGTTATAGAGTGAGGGTATGATCAGTGCCCTGCTTATACTAGTTATAGAGTGAGGGTATGATCAGTGCCCTGCTTATACTAGTTATAGAGTGAGGGTATGATCAGTGCCCTGCTTATACTAGTTATAGAGTGAGGGTATGATCAGTGCCCTGCTTATACTAGTTATAGAGTGAGGGTATGATCAGTGCCCTGCTTATACTAGTTATAGAGTGAGGGTATGATCAGTGTCCTGCTTATACTGGTTATAGAGTGAGGGTATGATCAGTGCCTGCTTATACTAGTTATAGAGTGAGGGTATGATCAGTGTCCTGCTTATACTAGTTATAGAGTGAGGGTATGATCAGTGCCCTGCTTATACTAGTTATAGAGTGAGGGTATGATCAGTGTCCTGCTTATACTGGTTATAGAGTGAGGGTATGATCAGTGTCCTGCTTATACTGGTTATAGAGTGAGGGTATGATCAGTGCCCTGCTTATACTAGTTATAGAGTGAGGGTATGATCAGTGTCCTGCTTATACTGGTTATAGAGTGAGGGTATGATCAGTGTCCTGCTTATACTAGTTATAGAGTGAGGGTATGATCAGTGTCCTGCTTATACTAGTTATAGAGTGAGGGTATGATCAGTGCCCTGCTTATACTAGTTATAGAGTGAGGGTATGATCAGTGCCCTGCTTATACTAGTTATAGAGTGAGGGTATGATCAGTGCCCTGCTTATACTAGTTATAGAGTGAGGGTATGATCAGTGTCCTGCTTATACTAGTTATAGAGTGAGGGTATGATCAGTGTCCTGCTTATACTAGTTATAGAGTGAGGGTATGATCAGTGCCCTGCTTATACTAGTTATAGAGTGAGGGTATGATCAGTGCCCTGCTTATACTAGTTATAGAGTGAGGGTATGATCAGTGCCCTGCTTATACTAGTTATAGAGTGAGGGTATGATCAGTGCCCTGCTTATACTGGTTATAGAGTGAGGGTATGATCAGTGTCCTGCTTATACTAGTTATAGAGTGAGGGTATGATCAGTGCCCTGCTTATACTGGTTATAGAGTGAGGGTATGATCAGTGCCCTGCTTATACTAGTTATAGAGTGAGGGTATGATCAGTGCCCTGCTTATACTAGTTATAGAGTGAGGGTATGATCAGTGCCCTGCTTATACTAGTTATAGAGTGAGGGTATGATCAGTGCCCTGCTTATACTAGTTATAGAGTGAGGGTATGATCAGTGCCCTGCTTATACTAGTTATAGAGTGAGGGTATGATCAGTGTCCTGCTTATACTGGTTATAGAGTGAGGGTATGATCAGTGCCCTGCTTATACTAGTTATAGAGTGAGGGTATGATCAGTGTCCTGCTTATACTAGGTTATAGAGTGAGGGTATGATCAGTGCCCTGCTTATACTAGTTATAGAGTGAGGGTATGATCAGTGTCCTGCTTATACTAGTTATAGAGTGAGGGTATGATCAGTGCCCTGTTTATACTAGTTATAGAGTGAGGGTATGATCAGTGCCCTGCTTATACTGGTTATAGAGTGAGGGTATGATCAGTGCCCTGCTTATACTAGTTATAGAGTGAGGGTATGATCAGTGCCCTGCTTATACTAGTTATAGAGTGAGGGTATGATCAGTGCCCTGCTTATACTAGTTATAGAGTGAGGGTATGATCAGTGCCCTGCTTATACTAGTTATAGAGTGAGGGTATGATCAGTGTCCTGCTTATACTAGTTATAGAGTGAGGGTATGATCAGTGTCCTGCTTATACTAGTTATAGAGTGAGGGTATGATCAGTGCCCTGCTTATACTAGTTATAGAGTGAGGGTATGATCAGTGCCCTGCTTATACTAGTTATAGAGTGAGGGTATGATCAGTGCCCTGCTTATACTGGTTATAGAGTGAGGGTATGATCAGTGCCCTGCTTATACTAGTTATAGAGTGAGGGTATGATCAGTGTCCTGCTTATACTAGTTATAGAGTGAGGGTATGATCAGTGCCCTGCTTATACTAGTTATAGAGTGAGGGTATGATCAGTGCCCTGCTTATACTGGTTATAGAGTGAGGGTATGATCAGTGCCCTGCTTATACTGGTTATAGAGTGAGGGTATGATCAGTGTCCTGCTTATACTGGTTATAGAGTGAGGGTATGATCAGTGTCCTGCTTATACTGGTTATAGAGTGAGGGTATGATCAGTGCCCTGCTTATACTAGTTATAGAGTGAGGGTATGATCAGTGCCCTGCTTATACTAGTTATAGAGTGAGGGTATGATCAGTGCCCTGTTTATACTAGTTATAGAGTGAGGGTATGATCAGTGCCCTGCTTATACTAGTTATAGAGTGAGGGTATGATCAGTGTCCCTGCTTATACTGGTTATAGAGTGAGGGTATGATCAGTGCCCTGCTTATACTAGTTATAGAGTGAGGGTATGATCAGTGTCCTGCTTATACTAGTTATAGAGTGAGGGTATGATCAGTGCCCTGCTTATACTAGTTATAGAGTGAGGGTATGATCAGTGCCCTGCTTATACTGGTTATAGAGTGAGGGTATGATCAGTGCCCTGCTTATACTGGTTATAGAGTGAGGGTATGATCAGTGTCCTGCTTATACTAGTTATAGAGTGAGGGTATGATCAGTGTCCTGCTTATACTGGTTATAGAGTGAGGGTATGATCAGTGTCCTGCTTATACTAGTTATAGAGTGAGGGTATGATCAGTGTCCTGCTTATACTAGTTATAGAGTGAGGGTATGATCAGTGCCCTGCTTATACTAGTTATAGAGTGAGGGTATGATCAGTGCCCTGCTTATACTAGTTATAGAGTGAGGGTATGATCAGTGCCCTGCTTATACTAGTTATAGAGTGAGGGTATGATCAGTGTCCTGCTTTATACTAGTTATAGAGTGAGGGTATGATCAGTGTCCTGCTTATACTAGTTATAGAGTGAGGGTATGATCAGTGCCCTGCTTATACTAGTTATAGAGTGAGGGTATGATCAGTGCCCTGTTATACTAGTTATAGAGTGAGGGTATGATCAGTGCCCTGCTTATACTGGTTATAGAGTGAGGGTATGATCAGTGCCCTGCTTATACTAGTTATAGAGTGAGGGTATGATCAGTGTCCTGCTTATACTAGTTATAGAGTGAGGGTATGATCAGTGCCCTGCTTATACTAGTTATAGAGTGAGGGTATGATCAGTGCCCTGCTTATACTAGTTATAGAGTGAGGGTATGATCAGTGCCCTGCTTATACTAGTTATAGAGTGAGGGTATGATCAGTGCCCTGCTTATACTAGTTATAGAGTGAGGGTATGATCAGTGCCCTGCTTATACTAGTTATAGAGTGAGGGTATGATCAGTGCCCTGTTTATACTGTTATAGAGTGAGGGTATGATCAGTGCCCTGCTTATACTAGTTATAGAGTGAGGGTATGATCAGTGCCCTGCTTATACTAGTTATAGAGTGAGGGTATGATCAGTGTCCTGCTTATACAGGTTATAGAGTGAGGGTATGATCAGTGCCCTGCTTATACTGGTTATAGAGTGAGGGTATGATCAGTGTCCTGCTTATACTAGTTATAGAGTGAGGGTATGATCAGTGCCCTGCTTATACTGGTTATAGAGTGAGGGTATGATCAGTGCCCTGCTTATACTGGTTATAGAGTGAGGGTATGATCAGTGCCCTGCTTATACTAGTTATAGAGTGAGGGTATGATCAGTGCCCTGCTTATACCAGTTATAGAGTGAGGGTATGATCAGTGCCCTGCTTATACTAGTTATAGAGTGAGGGTATGATCAGTGCCCTGCTTATACTAGTTATAGAGTGAGGGTATGATCAGTGTCCTGCTTATACTAGTTATAGAGTGAGGGTATGATCAGTGTCCTGCTTATACTAGTTATAGAGTGAGGGTATGATCAGTGCCCTGCTTATACTAGTTATAGAGTGAGGGTATGATCAGTGCCCTGCTTATACTAGTTATAGAGTGAGGGTATGATCAGTGCCCTGCTTATACTGGTTATAGAGTGAGGGTATGATCAGTGTCCTGCTTATACTAGTTATAGAGTGAGGGTATGATCAGTGTCCTGCTTATACTAGTTATAGAGTGAGGGTATGATCAGTGCCCTGCTTATACTGGTTATAGAGTGAGGGTATGATCAGTGTCCTGCTTATACTAGTTATAGAGTGAGGGTATGATCAGTGCCCTGCTTATACTCGTTATAGAGTGAGGGTATGATCAGTGCCCTGCTTATACTGGTTATAGAGTGAGGGTATGATCAGTGCCCTGCTTATACTAGTTATAGAGTGAGGGTATGATCAGTGCCCTGCTTATACTAGTTATAGAGTGAGGGTATGATCAGTGCCCTGCTTATACTGGTTATAGAGTGAGGGTATGATCAGTGTCCTGCTTATACTGGTTATAGAGTGAGGGTATGATCAGTGCCCTGCTTATACTAGTTATAGAGTGAGGGTATGATCAGTGTCCTGCTTATACTGTTATAGAGTGAGGGTATGATCAGTGCCCTGCTTATACTGGTTATAGAGTGAGGGTATGATCAGTGTCCTGCTTATACTAGTTATAGAGTGAGGGTATGATCAGTGCCCTGCTTATACTGGTTATAGAGTGAGGGTATGATCAGTGCCCTGCTTATACTGGTTATAGAGTGAGGGTATGATCAGTGCCCTGCTTATACTAGTTATAGAGTGAGGGTATGATCAGTGTCCTGCTTATACTAGTTATAGAGTGAGGGTATGATCAGTGCCCTGCTTATACTAGTTATAGAGTGAGGGTATGATCAGTGCCCTGTTTATACTAGTTATAGAGTGAGGGTATGATCAGTGCCCTGCTTATACTAGTTATAGAGTGAGGGTATGATCAGTGCCCTGCTTATACTGGTTATAGAGTGAGGGTATGATCAGTGCCCTGCTTATACTAGTTATAGAGTGAGGGTATGATCAGTGTCCTGCTTATACTAGTTATAGAGTGAGGGTATGATCAGTGCCCTGCTTATACTAGTTATAGAGTGAGGGTATGATCAGTGCCCTGCTTATACTAGTTATAGAGTGAGGGTATGATCAGTGCCCTGCTTATACTAGTTATAGAGTGAGGGTATGATCAGTGTCCTGCTTATACTAGTTATAGAGTGAGGGTATGATCAGTGCCCTGTTTATACTAGTTATAGAGTGAGGGTATGATCAGTGCCCTGCTTATACTGTTATAGAGTGAGGGTATGATCAGTGCCCTGCTTATACTAGTTATAGAGTGAGGGTATGATCAGTGCCCTGCTTATACTAGTTATAGAGTGAGGGTATGATCAGTGTCCTGCTTATACTGGTTATAGAGTGAGGGTATGATCAGTGCCCTGCTTATACTGGTTATAGAGTGAGGGTATGATCAGTGTCCTGCTTATACTAGTTATAGAGTGAGGGTATGATCAGTGCCCTGCTTATACTGGTTATAGAGTGAGGGTATGATCAGTGCCCTGCTTATACTGGTTATAGAGTGAGGGTATGATCAGTGCCCTGTTTATACTAGTTATAGAGTGAGGGTATGATCAGTGCCCTGCTTATACAGTTATAGAGTGAGGGTATGATCAGTGCCCTGCTTATACTAGTTATAGAGTGAGGGTATGATCAGTGCCCTGTTTATACTGGTTATAGAGTGAGGGTATGATCAGTGCCCTGCTTATACTAGTTATAGAGTGAGGGTATGATCAGTGCCCTGTTTATACTGGTTATAGAGTGAGGGTATGATCAGTGCCCTGCTTATACTGGTTATAGAGTGAGGGTATGATCAGTGCCCTGCTTATACTAGTTATAGAGTGAGGGTATGATCAGTGCCCTGCTTATACTAGTTATAGAGTGAGGGTATGATCAGTGCCCTGCTTATACTAGTTATAGAGTGAGGGTATGATCAGTGCCCTGCTTATACTAGTTATAGAGTGAGGGTATGATCAGTGCCCTGCTTATACTAGTTATAGAGTGAGGGTATGATCAGTGCCCTGCTTATACGGTTATAGAGTGAGGGTATGATCAGTGCCCTGTTTATACTAGTTATAGAGTGAGGGTATGATCAGTGTCCTGCTTATACTAGTTATAGAGTGAGGGTATGATCAGTGCCCTGCTTATACTGGTTATAGAGTGAGGGTATGATCAGTGTCCTGCTTATACTAGTTATAGAGTGAGGGTATGATCAGTGCCCTGTTTATACTAGTTATAGAGTGAGGGTATGATCAGTGTCCTGCTTATACTGGTTATAGAGTGAGGGTATGATCAGTGTCCTGCTTATACTGGTTATAGAGTGAGGGTATGATCAGTGCCCTGCTTATACTAGTTATAGAGTGAGGGTATGATCAGTGCCCTGCTTATACTAGTTATAGAGTGAGGGTATGATCAGTGTCCTGTTTATACTGGTTATAGAGTGAGGGTATGATCAGTGCCCTGCTTATACTAGTTATAGAGTGAGGGTATGATCAGTGTCCTGCTTATACCGGTTATAGAGTGAGGGTATGATCAGTGCCCTGCTTATACTAGTTATAGAGTGAGGGTATGATCAGTGTCCTGTTTATACTAGTTATAGAGTGAGGGTATGATCAGTGCCCTGCTTATACTACTTATAGAGTGAGGGTATGATCAGTGTCCTGCTTATACTGGTTATAGAGTGAGGGTATGATCAGTGTCCTGCTTATACTGGTTATAGAGTGAGGTTATGAACAGTGTCCTGTTTTACTAGTTATAGAGTGAGGTTATGATCAGTGTCCTGCTTATACCGGTTATAGAGTGAGGGCATGATAAGTGTCCTGTTTATACTAGTTATAGAGTGAGGGTATGATCAGTGTCCTGTTTATACTAGTTATAGAGTGAGGGTATGATCAGTGCCCTGCTTATACTAGTTATAGAGTGAGGGTATGATCAGTGCCCTGCTTATACTAGTTATAGAGTGAGGGTATGATCAGTGCCCTGCTTATACTAGTTATAGAGTGAGGGTATGATCAGTGTCCTGTTTATACTAGTTATAGAGTGAGGGTATGATCAGTGTCCTGCTTATACTAGTTATAGAGTGAGGGTATGATCAGTGCCCTGCTTATACTAGTTATAGAGTGAGGGTATGATCAGTGCCCTGCTTATACTAGTTATAGAGTGAGGGTATGATCAGTGCCCTGCTTATACTGTTATAGAGTGAGGGTATGATCAGTGTCCTGCTTATACTAGTTATAGAGTGAGGTTATGATCAGTGCCCTGCTTATACTGGTTATAGAGTGAGGGTATGATCAGTGCCCTGCTTATACTAGTTATAGAGTGAGGGTATGATCAGTGCCCTGCTTATACTCGTTATAGAGTGAGGGTATGATCAGTGCCCTGCTTATACTAGTTATAGAGTGAGGGTATGATCAGTGCCCTGTTTATACTAGTTATAGAGTGAGGGTATGATCAGTGCCCTGCTTATACTGTTATAGAGTGAGGGTATGATCAGTGTCCTGCTTATACTGGTTATAGAGTGAGGGTATGATCAGTGCCCTGCTTATACTAGTTATAGAGTGAGGGTATGATCAGTGTCCTGCTTATACTGGTTATAGAGTGAGGGTATGATCAGTGCCCTGTTTATACTGGTTATAGAGTGAGGGTATGATCAGTGTCCTGTTTATACTAGTTATAGAGTGAGGGTATGATCAGTGCCCTGTTTATACTGGTTATAGAGTGAGGGTATGATCAGTGCCCTGTTTATACTGGTTATAGAGTGAGGGTATGATCAGTGCCCTGCTTATACTAGTTATAGAGTGAGGGTATGATCAGTGCCCTGCTTATACCAGTTATAGAGTGAGGGTATGATCAGTGCCCTGTTTATACTAGTTATAGAGTGAGGGTATGATCAGTGCCCTGCTTATACTAGTTATAGAGTGAGGGTATGATCAGTGTCCTGTTTATACTAGTTATAGAGTGAGGGTATGATCAGTGTCCTGCTTATACTAGTTATAGAGTGAGGTTATGAACAGTGTCCTGTTTATACTAGTTATAGAGTGAGGGTATGATCAGTGCCCTGTTTTTACTAGTTATAGAGTGAGGGTATGATCAGTGCCCTGCTTATACCGGTTATAGAGTGAGGGTATGATCAGTGTCCTGTTTATACTAGTTATAGAGTGAGGGTATGATCGGTGTCCTGCTTATACTAGTTATAGAGTGAGGTTATGATCAGTACACTGCTTATACTGGTTATAGAGTGAGGGTATGATCAGTGATCTGCTTATACTAGTTATAGAGTGAGGGTATGATCAGTGCCCTGTTTATACTCGTTATAGAGTGAGGGTATGATCAGTGCCCTGCTTATACTGGTTATAGAGTGAGGGTATGATCAGTGCCCTGCTTATACTAGTTATAGAGTGAGGGTATGATCAGTGCCCTGTTTATACTAGTTATAGAGTGAGGGTATGATCAGTGCCCTGTTTATACTGTTATAGAGTGAGGGTATGATCAGTGTCCTGCTTATACCGGTTATAGAGTGAGGGTATGATCAGTGCCCTGCTTATACTAGTTATAGAGTGAGGGTATGATCGGTGTCCTGCTTATACCGGTTGTAGAGTGAGGGTATGATCAGTGCCCTGTTTATACTGGTTATAGAGTGAGGGTATGATCAGTGTCCTGTTTATACTAGTTATAGAGTGAGGGTATGATCAGTGCCCTGTTTATACTGGTTATAGAGTGAGGGTATGATCAGTGCCCTGTTTATACTGGTTATAGAGTGAGGGTATGATCAGTGCCCTGTTTATACTAGTTATAGAGTGAGGGTATGATCAGTGCCCTGTTTATACTAGTTATAGAGTGAGGGTATGATCAGTGCCCTGTTTTTACTAGTTATAGAGTGAGGGTATGATCAGTGCCCTGCTTATACTGGTTATAGAGTGAGGGTATGATCAGTGATCTGCTTATACTAGTTATAGAGTGAGGGTATGATCAGTGCCCTGTTTATACTCGTTATAGAGTGAGGGTATGATCGGTGTCCTGCTTATACCGGTTATAGAGTGAGGGTATGATCAGTGTCCTGCTTATACTGGTTATAGAGTGAGGGTATGATCAGTGCCCTGCTATTCTGGTTATAGAGTGAGGGTATGATCAGTGCCCTGCTTATTCTGGTTATTGTAGAATTCGCAATATATCGCGATTTTATTAATAAGGGGAAAACACAGAGTTTCGTTCAAACAGCTTTTATTACAGCAGAATGCTGTCAGGTTTCTCAAAGTGGACACAAGCAGCCTGTAAAAATGGCCGCCGCACCTCGTGGCAGAACATTCTAGACTTTTCGACAGGCAGACAAGATGGCGTTCCAATAAACATTTGTGCAAGATCGATTAAGATTCAGCACATTGAAGATAATACACGAGACATTATGGGTTTGCAGTATACACATAAATACTGAAATCGGTCTCCCAGGTACGAATGAAAGCTATTGTACCAAGTAATCAAGGGCCCATCCAAAGACATTAATATGTAAAATCCCAACGACTCTACGATGAGAGAGCCGTTAGCGGGTAGTTATACAAAACACTTGGAAGCCCCAAAACCCCTCCAGGGAGAACACCGACCGATTTAACAATGGGAGAAATATTAACAGGTACTCAGGCATTTACGAGTAGCCCCGAAACCCATTAAAAACGGAGATCACCTATACAAGACATTTGAGCGCCAAACCCAAACAAAAGAAAGGACATTAAGGTTGGGCGGGAAACGGAAGATTTTGTACTATAATTACAAGCTCCAACCGTCCATCTTTCTCTTATCCGATCGACTCGTATCCTCGTGGCTGCTCCTGTGTTTTGACTCGTAGTCTTGTTCCTGCTTGCCTGGTGTCTCTTTTAAAAAGACTGTTGAACTTTGTGATCCGTTCGGATCCACCTCGTGTCGTGTAACGAAGACCTATGTTGGTAACTGGCATCGGAACCGAAGGCCCGAGATGAGATGAGATGAGATGAGATGAGATGAGAAGAGAGGAAGACCATACTTATCGCCACGGTCAGTAAGCCCCGACCGCGCCTGTAGGTCGAATAGCCATTTTTCCTTGCCAGGGAGACTTCTTTGAACTTGCAAGAACGGACCTCGGAAGATCCTCCAAGAAGATATTGACTGGTCTGTGAAACCCATCAGGACAGTGCCTGTTAAACCAACCAACACAGATCTTCATCACAGCAGACGTTCCAGCCTGCTAGCCGGAGCAGAAGCAAGTAAACAAGTGGGACCAGGAGACCCCCTGATCGACACGTGGGTGCTGTGGTGAAAACATCCGATCAGCTATTCGGAATTTCTCCGAGTTATCACGAGTGGTGAGCATGAGTCTCGAATCCTACGAATCTAGCTAGGACAGATATTGATAGGGGAGGGTTTAAGTATTAAGGATACTTGTAATGTGTGCCCCTATTTACGGTGTGTCGTTCGTTCCTCGTTTCCCTAGAATTAGCTATATAACTGTGTGTAAGATTGTACTGTCATTAATCTGTGCTTATGACATGTATTTCGTAATCTTAAATATCATGCAATAAAGATTTTCCATTTCGTACCATTCAACCGAGTCTACATGAGTTTCATCTCCATTACTGCTCTCGCATCTAAGTCCAGTGTCTAGAACCGTAAGGGCGAGTGATTCGAACCACTCACAGGTGTGTCTAGTGCCCCCAGACTGGCTGGAGACCAGAACAGGCAACAAGGCCAAGACCGGCACTGACATACAGGCTGCACAGAGTCGCGCGAATCTCACAGGCTGAGAGACACGCACGTCAAAATCCCTTACAGAAAATGGCGACCGCGGCAGGACACTGGCAGCGAGAGGGTAGTGTGTTAGACTTTGGAATGACTGTATGAAATGTTATGCAGGAAAAGATAGCAGATTATGTGTTCGGAAAGGTTAATCTAACTAAGAAATGGATAAGTGAATTGTTAGCGGATAAAAGTCCACTAGAGGCAGCCGAAAGGTGGACAGATAGTAAAGAACATAAAAAGACACTCGAGAAAGCAGTCTGGCTAATGTGTTACAAAAGGCAGGTCCAGATTTCAAACCAGACCATTACAGCGCTAACAGCTCGAATCAGTCATTTAGAGGGAGAAATGGATGAGAAGGTTTCTGGAGGGGAATTGCTCATTAGGAATTTAAGTGCGCTGCACCAAGAACGCCAGGAAATCTCCAGTCACCATAAAACAAGGATAGATTACCTCGAGTGCCAGGTCACTGAGGCAAAGTTAAATGAGGGCAGGTTAAAGGAACGATGTGCCCGCCAAGCTGCCCAGATAAGAACTCAGGAAGAGAGCTTAACGGGGGTTAGGGCGGCATATAAGTTGGCCCTTGAGGATAAGTTTCAGGGAGCCGATCATAGCGCCTGCCAAAGGGAGATAGAGCACCTCAAAAGGGCCGTGAACAAAGCGCACGGCATGGTGTGCCTTATCAGTCCGTCAGCACACCAGCCGCTAGTAAATGAGGAGTTTGAGAAATCCCCACCAAGTAAAGCAGAGGAAGTATTAGCCACTGCGCCCTCCGCGCCACCCAGCTATTCGGAAACCTGGGTAAGGGAGGAAGCAATGGAAGAAACGAAAGAGCCCATTGAGAAAGAAATGGAAAAGGGACCGTTGTATCCAGTAACGGGTATAAAAAGGGGCCCAAACAGAAACGGTGGGGAGGAACCAGGGGATCTCCTCGGCCAGCTTGTGTTGCCTCACAGCTCACACCAGCTGAGAGTTATGATAAATCACGTACGGAAGCTGACCGAGTCAGACGACCCTTCCGTACATTTCAGAGAAGTTGAGCAAACCGCAGCCATCAACGGCTGCGATGATGGGGAAACAGCAAAAATGCTGTTATTTTCGTTAGGCAGTTCAATCCTTCAGTGTCTCTTGGGCGAGAGCAAGAGGGGAACCAAGACTTATGAGGCATTAAAGAATGAGGTCCTGGAAGTGTTGGGGGCGGACGATGAAGGTCCGTTTGCTAGAGTGGGACAGACAGTGCAGATGGAGGGAGAACCCCCGAAGGTTTTTGCCGACAGGCTGTGGCCAGTATATCAGCGCAGCTGTCTAGGTGCGCCAGAGCGCGACGATGTGGAAGGCGCCGGTTTAGCTCATTGGCTTAGGTGCATAATAGCCAACAGTTTACCAGCCGTCAGAGAGCAGGCAAAAGCATGGTTTGATCCCAATGACCCCAACATTACGGAAGAGTCGGTCTTGAATCGACTCACGTTAGGATATCGCAATATAAGGGGTATGGCAACACGTCCCCTTAAGGGAAAAGTACATGAGGTACGACCCGCAGCCCCGTATCAAAGAGAGTGGCATCAGGAGGGTAATCGCGCCCCACAGGCAAGTAATGCTTGTTACGGGTGTGGGAAGACAGGGCACTGGCGCAAGCATTGCAGGAACCCTTGGAAGGATTCCAAGGATAAAAATCCCGCAGCCCGAGCCCAGGCGCCTGTCCCGGCTAGGGAAGCTGGTGCACCCACCCCTCCCGACGACCTCGAAGTAGGGTTAGGAGCCATGCGCAGTTTATTGAGTGCACATGGAAAGGTGGCGGTTGCAACCGGCCCCGTAGGTGCCGCAGGACCGTCTAATAGAGCCCCATGACTAGAACCCGCGCAGCCCGTCTACCTGTGTCCGCTCAGCTATGATGCGTGGAAGCGACCTTTGGTGGAGATGGAGGTAGAGAAACAGAAGGGTAGTTATTTGTTGGACACGGGAGCTTCTTGCACCATAATCCATACAGATAGCCCTTTTGACTCGCCGCTATCTACCAGGGTCCCATTCACGTTAGCGGGGTTCACGGGAAAAGAACAGGCTGGCGCGTTCTCCCTTCCGCTATCCATTCGTTTGGGAGCACTTCACCTTAAGTGGAAGTGTATACTGATGGAATGGCAGGAGGGGGGTGGAAGAGGTATCCTCGGGTCCGATCTTCTATCAGGACACGGGATCCTCGTGGACCTCAGAAATCACTGTCTCTGGGGGGCTAAGGGTGAAAAAGGCGAGGTAGTAGTGATTCCGGGGGAGGAAGAAACAGGGGTCCTGTGTACCGTGCAGCCATCCGGAGGCTACGACCTCGGGCTTATGATCGCAGGTGTCCCAACGGACATGCAAACGTACGTGTCAGATAATATGCACGCGTTTGCAACCCACAAGCACGATTGTGGGAGGGTTGCCGGGTTTGAGGTCAGCGTAGATGGGGACCCCATGACCCGGCCTCAAAAACAGTATAACTTCCCCAAAGAAGCAGAACCCGATATGGAGACAGCAATGTCCTCCTTGGTGCAGCAGGGCGTGTTGAGGCCGATAGCCACACACGTGAACTCCCCATTATGGCCGGTTAGGAAGCCGGATAATTCGTGGAGAGCCACGGTGGACTACAGAGTCCTTAACAGTAACATTCCCGCCTGCGCGCCCACGGTAGCAGCAGTTGCTGACCTAATAGGGAGCATCCCAGCGTCCGCGACCACGTTCACGGTGCTGGATATCTCGAACGGTTTTTGGTCCATCCCGCTGAGGCGAGAGGACCAGTACAAGTTTGCCTTTACTTTCAAAGGGCAACAGTACACATGGAACTGTCTGCCACAGGGTTTCCACAATAGCCCCAGTATTTTCCATCAGTGTATGGCAGGAAGTTTAAGGGAGTTTAGTCAGCCCAATCAGATAGTGCAGTACGTGGATGATTTGCTCCTATTTACGGACTCAAGGGAGGAGCATGGACCACTGCTGGACGAGTTATTGGAGCTGCTAGCGAGAAAGGGTTTTAAAATAAATCCTAAGAAAGCACGTATCGGTCAGCAGGAAGTAAAATTCCTGGGACTGACCATTCGCGCTGGGGAAAGAGCCATAGACAAAGCTAGGAGGGAGTCGGTGCAAGAGTTACCGATTCCCAACAACATAAGGGGTGTGAGGTCCTTCTTGGGACTGACCGGTTACTGCAGGGATTTTATCGAAGACTATGCGGCCACAGCAGCGCCGCTCCTCCGACTCCTCCATAAGGGAGTGGAGTGGTCTTGGGACGAGGGCTGCCAAGCAGCCTTCGAGAAGTTAAAAAGGGATCTGCAGACCGCGCCAGCCTTAGGGGCCACAGATGGGGGGAAGGAGTTTTTCCTGGAGGTAGCTGCCAGCGGAGACAGCTTGAGCGCTGTGCTGCTCCAAGAGCGTCACGGCAAGCTGAGGCCGGTTGTCTATTCATCCAGGGTGTTAACGGATGTGGAGAGAAGTTTCTCCAATTGCGAAAGGCACCTTTTAGCCACGCATTGGGCTGTGAAAAGATCAGCGATCTTCACAGGGCTCTCTCCCATCACTCTCCTCACACATCACACACCAAATAAGATGCTTCTAGATGGGAGGATTAAAGATGGGACCGTAAGCAGCGTGCGTATTGCGCGCTGGACCCTTCTTCTTTCCCAGATGGATCTTAAAGTAAAAGGTCTTTGCGAGCCCAGGCTTGCGGCCAATTTGGTATACCCCGGTACAGCCCACCGGTGTTCGGTGGAAGGGGTGTGGGACGTCAACATAGGTTTACGGGCCGGGATACATCCCACAGGGCGCGAGATTTATGTTGATGGGTCTAGCACAGTATCTGCTGGCGAACGACTCACAGGGTGTGGAGTTTATGACCCTGCGGCAGACCTTGCCCTGGCGATCAAGCTCCCTAGCACTATGAGCGCGCAGCAGGCTGAGCTGTCTGCCGTGGTGTACTTGTCACCCACCCAGACATTTTCCCAACCCCATACACGATTTGCTCGGACAGTATGTTCACCTGCAATTCGTGTACGGAATACCTGGCCATTTGGTCCCGCCGTGGATACACCTCCACGGACGGGCGACCTTTAACGGTGAAGCCCTTGCTGGAAAAGATCTTAGCAGCAGCAGTAGGGGAGGAAGGAGAGATTTTCATCCATAAGGTGAAAGCTCACTCCTCCACAGAGCCCCGTGGGGAGGGCAACCAGCAGGCGGATGCGCTAGCCAGAGAAGGTGCCCGCAACGGCATTTTCTGGGACCCCTATGGGACCAGACCCATAGCAGCGATCCAAGGCAGGGACGGGAATCCCGGGAACACCAGGGTAGCATTGCCCCTAGACCTTAAGACCGTCCAAACCCAGGATCCCGCCCTAAAAGCAGTCCTAAAAACCATTGCTGAGGGGAGGCAGGTAGAAGGTCCGTACAGTACGGCAACCCTCTCAGTTAAGGAAGGCATGCTGTTCCGCGAGGAGCAGTGGGTTGTGCCGCAGCAGCACAGGAGGAAATTCCTCCAGTTGGCTCACGAGGGACCAGGGGCAGGGCACCCCGGGCCCGAGGTTACCTGGCAACGGGTAGAGCAAGCGGGATGGTGGCCAGGGCTCAGGGAACAAGTCCGCGAGTTCTGTGCAAACTGTCTTGTGTGCGCTGCAAACAACCCAGACCCCCAGAAAAGGAAAGTGCCCATGGGACACGTAAGAAGGGTAGAGGGACCATGGCAGTCGATACAGATCGACTATATAGGACCCCTGCCCACCACCCAGGGAGGCTATAAATACTGCCTCGTCTTGGTGGATGTGTTTTCCAAGTGGGTGGAAGCCTTCCCCTGTCGAACAGCTACGGCACTGGGTACTGCAAAAATCTTGGTCCGGGAAGTGTTCTCGCGGTGGGGACTCCCCCGTTTTGTGGAGTCAGACCAAGGGAGTCATTTCACCGGCCAGGTAATGCAGAACACCCTCATGCTTTTGGGCATTGAAGGGAAGTGGCACGTAGCACACAATCCCCAGTCATCCGGGATTGTTGAACGCATGAACCGGACCCTGAAGGAGAAATTGAGGAAAGAGACTAGGAACTCGCCCCAAAAATGGGCGGAAGTTCTGCCTTTAGTCCTCATGGGGGTCCGGGCCAGTCAGTCAAAAAGTACGGGGTACTCCCCGCACGAGGTGATGACTGGGAGGCTCATGCGAACCCCCACCCATGTGCTAGCGCCGGTGCTCACTGAGGGTCAGCTCCAAGAGATAAGCAGGGACAAGTTCGCCCAGACCCTCTTGGAGTGCCTGAAACAGGTTTATGAGCAGGCGGCTGGGAACATGGGAAGGCAGCATCAGGGCAATCGCCTGTTGCTGGAACCCCGCAAAACGCGGGAGTGGGAAGTAGGAGACCAGGTCATGGTCAGAAACTACGCCAGAGTAGGGAGTCTGGAACCACTGTATATGGGACCCTACAACATTGTAGACAAGGCGAGTCCCATGGTATACGCCGTAAAAGTACCTCGGCGCACTAAGTGGTTCCACGTAAACCAGTGCAAACTGTACAAGCCAGGTGCGCAAGGGAAAACCACAGGGGTAAACCCCGCGAGTGGGGAAGCACAGCCCCAGGTAGGACCACAAGGCACACAGGCAGGCAAAGCAGCTTGCATCAGGGGAGGAGACATCCTGGAAGATCACGAAGCATTTTTGTGGGGATGGGAGTCAGATGAGGATAGTGATGAAGGCGAGTGGTTTTTGGGGAACGTAAGGAACGTTCCCATTTTAGGTATAGGGAGGACACGGGCTGCAGATAGAGATCCGCACAGGGCGGAGCCACAAGCTGCAGGTCCCGAAGACAGGAGGGAGGAGCTAGGGGAGGCGGAGTCAGCCGCTGTGGGAACACAGGGAGTGACGGTGAGAACCTCCGAGCCCGAGCCGCCCGCTTTGAACGTTGAAGGATCCAGCTTGTTCCCAAAGAACTCTGGGATACTTGACTACTACTGAAGGATCCTGCTTGTTCCCAAAGAATGCTGGGATACTTGACTACATTACCCTCTACTTATTTCGGATAGTAGGTTTAGCTAATTAAGGCATATTTGTAGACTGGAAGGTGCCTCTCTCCCCTTATCAAACCTTGGGATATATGTATTCACAACCTCAGTAGAGCCATTGTCAAAGCACAGCCTGGCCTCCCAAGAGATAAGGGAGCAATTAACAACCAACACAGTTCCAGGCACGGTGGATACATCTACTATTCGAACCTGGTCTCCCAAGAGATAAGGGAGCAATTAATGACCAACACGGTTCCAGTCACTGAGCATCCAAGCCATTACGGCCTTGAGCCACCCCGCTCTGTCCGACAGCCAGGGATAAAATATGTTTTCTCAAACTATAAACTATGCCCGCAAAGGAAGAGATAACAGCAAGAATTTGGGGAGTAGGATGAGGCAACCAACATCTGTGACTGGCATGGTCAGGGTTCAAGGGGAGGGCCCGACAGTTGAGTGACTAACCATATAACCAATAGAGAGTAACTGTAGTGACACTGTTTGTACGTGTACGCCCCATTCTGTAGTAAGTGGGCGGTGCTTATAGAAATGTATAACTTGAATGAACCGTTACTTGTTCCTCAGAGAGTGCGCCCCTAGCTTGAGGAAGCTGAGTGGCTCTCCCTTGTGCACAAGTCTTTTGTTTATTTTAATAAATTCTGAACTTGTCCTCAATTCCGTCTCCGTCTAGAGTTTCTCCAAATTCGAATCTAACAGTTGGTGTCAGAAGTGGGATACTGCAGGTAAGGACCATAGGAGTTAAAGACACAGGAAGTGACGGTTAAAGCGAGAACCGTGTCGTGTCCTAAGGGAAAAGCCAGAGTAAGGCTTTTAGGAGGAACAAGGACTCGCTCGTCACCGGTGGGGCTAAAACCGTTTATGGTTCAGTCAGTATAAAAGTACCCACAACTTAAATTATTCCTCACGGAGACCGGACTGACGGAATTGATTAGACGTAAGTGTTTTTTTTTTCTGATTTAGAGTATAAGGTGATAAGTGTATATTTCTGATTTAAAGTATAAGATTGGATCCTTGAGAGTCACGGGTGATCGACACGGACAAGGGTGGTTGTCTATCTCAAACACCTAGCCTGAGCCTGAATTAAGAGGGCGATTGGGCCCCACGTGACGGCCAGGATCAAGTAGGTGTAGAGAACTAAAACACCACAGGATCGTGATCCCGTGACGATTAAGTGTACGCAAAATACCGGGTGACGACCCGGAGGGATTTAAGTTAGAGTCTGTTTAGAGTGTAATTTTGTGTCGCTTGTGCCGATTAAAGTATAAGATAGAGTATAAGAATACACGTGACTATTAATATGGATCACATGGGAAACAAGGGGAGATCTCTTTCACCCGACGTTCCGGCTATGGCCACCAGTGTCACTGTCGTTCAACAGGTCCGAGAGGCTAATTTGAAACTTCAGAGTGAAATGGTTAAAAAGGGGTGGAAAGAAACAAGCTCAGTAGCTGACCAAATAAAGTGGTGGGCGGAACAAAAAGAAGCCAAACAAGCTAGGTACGGGGCGGTTCTATGTACTAGTTGGATGGATCAGATGGGATCTATAATCGTGGATAAGGGGGGAAGACCGACCCCGTTTCAAGGATTCTTGAGACCTATGCAGGAGGCTAAAGTCCAAGTTAGCAATCTCCTGCACCTTAGGTCGCCAGGGACTGAGAATCTAGACGATTTGAAAAACTGGGGTGACATTGTAGAGGCTCTACAAAAGGAGACTCGAGACACACCGATCCTAGAACCCCGGCCCCCATCGGGGACCGTAAAGGTTCAACGAGTTGAAGCCATCCAACCCACGTGCCCCCCCGAATATACTCGTATCTATCCCACCTTACCGCTTCAGTCTGGGGCAGGAAAATCCAACCCCACGGCCCCCGTCCGAGTTAATCCGGCAGCAGGAGCCCAAAACGCAGAGATAGGTGGACGGGGTATGATGGGCGAGGCTCATTCTATTACGCCCCAGGAGAGATCCAGCGTCATCCTCCTCATTCCCGACCTCAAAAGATACAATCCTAACGTCAAAGTATGGGCAAAAATACGAAGTGCTGCTCGGCACTTTAACTTGTCCATACAAGACATAAAAGATATTATTGAGGTAAAATGTCCCTCTATGGTTTATGAGACATTGGGACCCCATGTCTTAAATGTCCCAGCCACGGTAGCAGAGTATGAGATCCAATTCAATGGTTTAAAAACCTGGGCGCAGGCTGGACTGGGCAACGGCACCGCTACCTGGGCGGGGCTCACCGCCCTGCGCCAGAGTCCCGGAGAAAACCCCAATGTGTACATTGATCGAGTAATCGAGCAGTATGAACATTGGGGCCAGACGAATAACATTCCCGCTAATCATGACGACCCACGGTTCTTAGATAATCTACTCCAGGGGCTGGAAAAGCCCTACCAAACCGCCCTCCGAATGGGGGCCAGCCCCCAGCCCACGGAGGCCGGAATCCGGGAGTGGGCTAGTCGACTCTTTGGGCTTCACCAGACAGACCTTCATGCCTCCTGTCAAGGACTCACCCCAGCTTCTCTGCCCTGGTCCACCACGGCACCCGGGGGTATTAAAATGGAGCCAGACTAAGCCGGTGACGGGGCCCGGGGAAGAGATTTCCCCACCTCTTGGAGACTAAAAAAAAAGGTAAAATCCAGAATTTGCTGAGCGAAAGGAATCTTAAAGGGAATGCTGAGATCTCAGTCTGTGTGTAAGTCTATGTGAAAGTCTGTGTGAAAGTTTCCTGACTATAAACTCTAAGAAGTTACGGTATTTCCTTGGTCTGAAAGTCTGTTTTAAAAAGGGTGCCTGTTGTATCTGTTAGCTCCACCCACCTTTTGGTACAGAGAGCTAAAAGCTGTTAACCCTTTTGAGGAAATGTCTGTTGTATCTGTTAGCTCCACCCACCTTTTGGTACAGAGAGCTAAAAGCTGTTAACCCTTTTAAGCTGTCAACCCTTTTAAAGACATATCTGTTGTGTTCGTTTTACAATTAAAAAGAAATAAAAACAAGTATTGACCTGCCTTTTCTCCCCTATACTTGATCAGGACCGGATTTCGAAGGATTAAGTCGGTTCCTCGGGTTGCTATTTTACCTGTCTCATTCTTACAGATGAGTGGGTCCGACCTCAGTACTGCCACCACTACCGGGGATGTCGACCTTTCTACGGTCCAGGCTTTCGACTTAACCAGGGATCCCGCGAACTCACATTATTATACGACTCTAACCTTCCCGGGGATTCACCCCTTGACTCTAGAGTTCCGGTTATCTCCCTTTTGTGGTAGGGCCACCGGACCCCTCGCTTTACATCCCAACAGAACTCAGACTCTTTTATTCACCCTACCCCGTGCAGGGGAGACAGACCGGTTCCGAGATACAGCTGCTCTTTGGGAACCGCTGGAGTCGGGACTGGAGGACCTTCCCCAGGGGATATCCACTCCCTATTATAGGCCCTCCTACCTCCGAAGGAGGACAGTGCAACCTGTCTTCACCCATCCCCGTCCGACAGCTCCTAACCCTTACTGAATCACGTTAAGTCAGGTAAGTTACATTGAGCCACTGTCACAAGGCCATCGTCTCCGCCTCAATGCCACGTATGAAGTAGCCTTAACCCCGCTCCGAGCCCTGCGCACACAGCCAATACCAGGACAAACAGGGAGAGAGAGAGAGAGAGAGAGAGAGCCTGCTAGTTACTACTGTACAAGCTAGTGTCGAGACAGATAAACGAATCGGACTCCTTCTGCCTAGCGGTGGTATAGGATAACCATGGGGTGGCTTATCATGGGAATGATAGGGATACTGATCAGTGAACAAACAACACCCATCACGGCACTGGGGTTCTGCGTCGACCGGTCGGGAGCCCCCTTTTTCTGTGAAATGACTACTGGTCCACACAAAACGCACAGGGGAGTTTGTACCAGTAAAATCACAGGGAAGACGGACAGGATATGCTGTCAGAATAATGCGAGGCACTGGGAACCCTCATGCACGCCTACCTCAGAGAGATGTCAGACTTTCGGAATCATAGAACAATACGAGGAGCCCGGGCTACCGCTGGTGATCGGCTGCTACTGGGGTGCCCCCCCCCCTACACCCCTGCCCACAATGGTTTCCACAACACCTTTCCCCTCCGAGCGCGAGCCACTGACCTGCCCCCCCGTGAAAGAGGGACCCGCTAGTGGGTTGGAGTTCACCAGTACTGGGGATATATTGTATGATAACGTGCGTCATGAATTAGTGTCAGTGATGCTAAACCTGGCGCCCTGCCTGCTTGGTGCTCACCACAAACCCAACAGTTATACCAGCGCCTTCTAACACAGGTATTGAAACAAGGCGCGGATCATAGCGGAGGCGGATATAGACAGGGAAGCCGGCGGGTATGGCGACGTAAGAGGTCTTTAGTTAATGATGCAGCAACGATTTTTAACACTGGCCCGTCGGTCGTTAACACCATTGATCTGGCTACCGTAGATCAGAAGGTCCGGGATCTGGGTTCCCGCATTAAAGCTATCTTACAAGAGCAAAATAAGAATGAGGACCAAGAGTTAAAGGAGGACCAGATATTAACCGTATACCTCCAGGATATAGCTACTGTGTTAGAAACACACGCACAGACTATAAATAAGTTAATTAAAGAAGAATACAATGCCTCACAGCAGGCAGCAGCAAACGACGTTTGCAGCACATATGGGAATTGGATAGTGGAGCAAACCCGAGAAAACCTGGAACAGATACAGGCAGGGGAGGTACCCCTGTGGATTACCAACCAACAGTTAAAAGGGACCCTGACTCGCGGACACGCTGGGGCGGGTACACCCAAACATCTCTTAAGTAGCCGCAATATGACAGTTTGTCAATTCCGAGCCATGGTACGGGTATTCCCCACGCAGGTTGAATGCAGACCAGACGGGGGGGGATTCCTGGGGCTAATTCTGGTCGTCCCGGTAATGACACCAGAGACACAAGGACGGGAGGTGTATCAGGTACAAAATATTGGTATATTAAAAGATGGCATGCATATATCTTACCACAATATGTTACCTTACGCAGTGATGGTGAAAGGAGACTGGATGGGTACCAAGCTGGAGGGATGCGTCACCAGACATGCCATCATCATGTGCCCGCATGCAATCAGCCAAAGCCCGCAAGCCCAATGTGGTTTTAATAACACAGGCATGGAAATTAACTGCACCATGGAAGCATTGGACGCAGCCTCAAAGCCTACCCAGGTGGCGTACGCCGGCAAAGGCGAATACTGTGTGACGACCAACCTGAAAACGTTTGAGTATGCCAATCTAACTTGCAACATCCCCAGTTCAGAGTTCTGCTTCACCTCTGCAGTTCCGGTACGGATTGGACATGAGGAATTGGTGGACATACACCAGTTTGATATTACCTTTCTTCAAGTGTCTGAAGACATCAAGTATGGATTATGGGACTACATCAACACCTTTGGGTATCCTATACCCCCCCTGCCCGAACACCTGAGGCAGTTGCGAAAGGAGATACGACTCTCCCAGAAGGTGTACTATACTCTACAACAACGGAACACGGATCTGAAGAAAGATATCGACGCGATCAAGGTGACCACATGGCTGGATGACATTTGGGACTGGGGACTAAATATACAGATCCATCCATGGATCCGATTGATTTCACATGTATTAGTCGTGGTGCAGTTAGTAATTGTCCTGACCTTGTTATGTATGACATGCAGGAAATGTAAACGGACTCGGGCTAAACAAATTGCAAAACAAGTGGTTAAAACTGTTAATGCTTGTACTGCTCCTACTCCAAGTGTTTCAGATGATGATTTTGACAACTTATTGGAGAAATCATGTGCATGAATAATGAAGCAATAATATAACGAATCGGGGAATGCCTAAATAGCAACTTCACTCATCTGATGCATACCTGGTGCCTAGACGGGTGGCCACCCCGACAGGACTCACACCAGACCATATGCAACGAATGTGCGGCCTACCTGGAATAGCCAAAGGCCTAGGGGGAAGTATAGAATAAATTGGGTGGGGTAACAGGTAAACCTTCATCATTCGTGCTAGTTGATCCGGGAAAAACCTATATGCGTTTCTGACATATTATACACTCACTAGCTTATCACACTATTTAGCGTAGAGAGCACACTCTCCAACCCCCTTCAAGGGTCCTTTTCGGGGGATTGGAAGGGGGGACTGAAGGATCCAGCTTGTTCCCAAAGAACTCTGGGATACTTGACTACTACTGAAGGATCCTGCTTGTTCCCAAAGAATGCTGGGATACTTGACTACATTACCCTCTACTTATTTCGGATAGTAGGTTTAGCTAATTAAGGCATATTTGTAGACTGGAAGGTGCCTCTCTCCCCTTATCAAACCTTGGGATATATGTATTCACAACCTCAGTAGAGCCATTGTCAAAGCACAGCCTGGCCTCCCAAGAGATAAGGGAGCAATTAACAACCAACACAGTTCCAGGCACGGTGGATACATCTACTATTCGAACCTGGTCTCCCAAGAGATAAGGGAGCAATTAATGACCAACACGGTTCCAGTCACTGAGCATCCAAGCCATTACGGCCTTGAGCCACCCCGCTCTGTCCGACAGCCAGGGATAAAATATGTTTTCTCAAACTATAAACTATGCCCGCAAAGGAAGAGATAACAGCAAGAATTTGGGGAGTAGGATGAGGCAACCAACATCTGTGACTGGCATGGTCAGGGTTCAAGGGGAGGGCCCGACAGTTGAGTGACTAACCATATAACCAATAGAGAGTAACTGTAGTGACACTGTTTGTACGTGTACGCCCCATTCTGTAGTAAGTGGGCGGTGCTTATAGAAATGTATAACTTGAATGAACCGTTACTTGTTCCTCAGAGAGTGCGCCCCTAGCTTGAGGAAGCTGAGTGGCTCTCCCTTGTGCACAAGTCTTTTGTTTATTTTAATAAATTCTGAACTTGTCCTCAATTCCGTCTCCGTCTAGAGTTTCTCCAAATTCGAATCTAACAACGTCCCGCCCTCGGGGGAGGCAGGGATCGCGAGTGAAGGGCCGCCTGCTGGGCCGAGCAGGGCGGAGCCACAAGCTGCAAGTCCCGAGGTTAGGGAGGCGGAGTCAGCGGAGGCGGAGTCAGCGACTGTGGTGGAACCACAGGTCGTCCCGATGGAAGTCTCGGAACCCGGTCCGTCGGTCATGGGATCCCTGCCCCTAACAACTCCCCGTAGGTCAAGTAGAGAACCCCAGCCCAGGAAGATGTGGGTATGGCCCCAGACTGTCCCAAGGCGTAGACTCAAGGTTAAGGCAGCCCAGATACAGCCCAGCCCCATCGCAGCAGCAACAGGCTGCGGCAGATCAGAGGAAGGGGTCAGTGCAGAAACAGGCTGCGGCAGATCAGAGGAAGGGGTCAGTGCAGCAACAGGCTGCGGCAGATCAGAGGAAAAGGTCAGAGCCCTCCCACAGTCGGTAAGAGCTCGCAGCAGCTTTCTCAGAATTTAAAGGGGCCGCCCTGAGAACGGGCGGCACTGTACAGTAATAAGTTTTAAGTTTTAAGTTCATAGTTTAAGTTTAAGTTTATAGTTTAAGGTTAAGTATAAGTTCATAGTTTTAAATAAGGTTAAATCTGTAGTTTTAATTTTAACAGAAAATGATAAAATGATGGGAGCTTTAGAGATAGGTCGAGTTAAAGTTTATTCAGCGAACGTTGAAGTTTACGTGAGGCGAGGTCAGGGGACCCGCTCACCCTTCACAAAAGCCAGAGACTCTTGCGAGGCTGGCTACCTCATTCTATCTGATCACAGGAACCAAGGAAGGATGGAACGAATTCTAGTATTGCTCGCGGCAATCGGATGTGGATTGGCCTATCGAGGCCACACCAAGGATGTCGTGGTGTTCGGATGCTCCGGGGACACGGCCCCCATCGCGGTGGATGGGACCGGAAGACGGGAGGCAGAGGAGACCACCACCTATTTCCACAAGGGAAGGTGGCCAGGATGGCTGGGAACGAACTCAACGGAGTATTCTAGCACATCGGGGTTTGCCTACCAAGAGACTTCTTTAATGTGCCCCAAAGTAAGGATCATCGCACCCAGGATCAGCGTCACCGTCGGCAAACGGATTTGTTTGACTTGTAGTGGGAATGTCCCATTGAGCCGATGGTGGTGGCTGCGAAAGCTGAGCAAAACTATGAGGAACTCTTCGGTCGAGTGGGAACGACTGGGTAATAATACCCATCGGACAATTACGGGGACAAACGGACAAGTGAGAGTCTGTTGGGACAAATGGTGGGAACCGGATGAGGGAATTTATGTATGCATGTGGGGGTCAAAGTACGCTTGCCCCAAAGGCATCTCCATATTTTTCATTAATCAATGGCAGGATAACGGACAGGGGATGAGGTGGGATGCGAGCACCAGGGGGTGCGGAGCCCCATACTCTTCGATCCCGGTAAATGCCACTGAACTCATTACGCGCCCACGCAAAGCCCCGCCCACGATTCCGGTGATTCTAGCTGAAGAGGAAGGGTGCCCTAAAACTAGTAAGGGACCCGGGAATGGTTTGGTACTGGTCCCCACAGACCAGATACTATTCCAGGGGGTACATTACGCGGTGGCCTCGGTGATTTTAAATCTCACCGAGGTGCGGTTACCTGAGTGGTGCCCCAAAAAGACGGAACAGTTGTATCAGGTCCTGTTGACCAAGATGTTCAGACAATTTTACGAATTCGATTTCGCGGAAATTGATAAAACAAGTTTGTACACCGCACCACACGAAGTTTTGGATCAAGTAGGGAGGCAAAGAAGGGGTGTAGTGAACGACGCGTTCACTGCTTTTAACACGGGTACATCTGTGGTCAACGCTCTAGACAGTGTGGAGCTGCAGACCCAGATTAATGGTTTAAAGACGCAATTAAAAGACATTCTAACAGATGAGAATAAAGTGGTAGGGTCGGGTTTACACGAGGACCAAGCCATGACTCTCCATTCAAAGGAAATTATAGCAGAGCTGGAGAAACATGCAAAGACGGTAAATGCCCTGATTAGGGAAGATCGGAATGCATCCGATCAAGCTGCGCAGAACGAGGTGTGCGTGCTACGGGGCGTGGTTACTGGGCGAGGGCCGCAGTAATTTGGAGGATTTAAAACAAGGTCTGGTCCCGTCCTGGATAAGTAACAAACACCTGCGGGCGCTCCACCCTTTTCAGAACGCATTAAGCCCGTGCCAGCTCAGGCTAGCTTCAGAAGCATACCCAGTCCCCGTGGACTGCGGACGATCAAATCATACCATTATGGGTATAGTGTTACGTATGCCGGTTTTGGGCAACACAGCAAAGCCCGCCCCGGTGTATCAGGTAGAGAACATTGGTGTCATTCAGGGGGGAGCCCACATTCGCTATGCAGCAGTCCCACCTTACGTCATCCGCTGGGAGCAAACGATGACAGGTACAGATCTCTCTGGTTGTCGTGGCAGGGGAGCACACATAATACTGTGTCCCCAGCACTTGAATGCCTTTTTAACACCACAGTGCGGGTTCAGAACGGCTGGCGCCAAGTCCATGAATTGCACCATGGAGGCAATGGCACAAGATCATGTGCCTCCGCAGGTAGCATACATCGGGGGTGGAACATATTGTGTTACCACTGCAGCGCAACACTACCAGCATGGAAACCGTAGCCGGTGTCCGGTGAGTGACAGCAGTTTCTGTTTCAAACCCAGGGCGGAAGTTCAAGTAGCACAACAGCGAATTGTCCCAATCCCTGAACCATCCACTGTTCATCTCACAGTAAAAGAGAATTTCACCGACTTGCAGCGATTCGTCGCGCATTTTGGATACCTCATTCCCCCTCTCCCTGAACACCTCACCAAGCTTTTAAAAGCCGTCGCGGTGTCACAGAAACATTTTTACACATTAGAACAGAAAACTGTCGAAATAGGGACAGACATTCTGGATATAGTGATTCCACCGTGGTGGAATCTGTTCACCAATACTGAAGTGCCTTCATGGATCAGAATAGCCTCCCACATTTTAGTCGTATGCCAAGTTTTCATTGTAGTGTACCTATTGGTCGTACATTGTAAAAGAGACAAACGCCTCACTAAGCATGGAAACACGGGAGAGTGGCGAGAACGTTACGTGCGCGTGCACGATGAAAGCACCGTGTAATCGGAAAATGGCGTCACTCCCGCTCGCCACGTGCGCCGCGGAAGTTTGTACTCGATCATGATTTTCAAAGATTGTAAATACGTTGGGAACTCGACATGTTTTAAGAGTTGGTGTTGATTATTTTGGTGATGGTGTTATAGTTAAAAATGATTGTTTGGTTTTGGGTTTTGTTTTGTTTTTCCTTTCCCTGAATAAAAGATGAATATACAGGTGATACGAGAGGCATCGGCCTGGTTACGCCGGGAAGGAAAACAAGTGGTGTAAGTTTAAAGGCAAACAATGCCTACGGTGATATAAAATGTAATTTTCTTGGGGAATAAGGACGACACAGAGACCCTAGCTCGTTTAAGTTATGGGATTAATTTGCTGGATTCGGAGAAAATCGAGATAATATTGCTCACCACTATTATTTTTGATACGATAAGCGGAGTTATTCGCATCAACAGGAGGGACTGTAGAATTCGCAATATATCGCGATTTTATTAATAAGGAGAAAACACAGAGTTTCGTTCAAACAGCTTTTATTTCAGCAGAATGCTGTCAGGTTTCTCAAAGTGGACACAAGCAGCCTGTAAAAATGGCCGCCGCACCTCGTGGCAGAACATTCTAGACTTTTCGACAGGCAGACAAGATGGCGTTCCAATAAACATTTGTGCAAGATCGATTAAGATTCAGCACATTGAAGATAATACACGAGACATTATGGGTTTGCAGTATACACATAAATACTGAAATCGGTCTCCCAGGTACGAATGAAAGCTATTGTACCAAGTAATCAAGGGCCCATCCAAAGACATTAATATGTAAAATCCCAACGACTCTACGATGAGAGAGCCGTTAGCGGGTAGTTATACAAAACACTTGGAAGCCCCAAAACCCCTCCAGGGAGAACACCGACTGATTTAACAATGGGAGAAATATTAACAGGTACTCAGGCATTTACGAGTAGCCCCGAAACCCATTAAAAACGGAGATCACCTATACAAGACATTTGAGCGCCAAACCCAAACAAAAGAAAGGACATTAAGGTTGGGCGGGAAACGGAAGATTTTGTACTATAATTACAAGCTCCAACCGTCCATCTTTCTCTTATCCGATCGACTCGTATCCTCGTGGCTGCTCCTGTGTTTTGACTCGTAGTCTTGTTCCTGCTTGCCTGGTGTCTCTTTTAAAAAGACTGTTGAACTTTGTGATCCGTTCGGATCCACCTCGTGTCGTGTAACGAAGACCTATGTTGGTAACTGGCATCGGAACCGAAGGCCCGAGATGAGATGAGATGAGATGAGATGAGATGAGAAGAGAGGAAGACCATACTTATCGCCACGGTCAGTAAGCCCCGACCGCGCCTGTAGGTCGAATAGCCATTTTTCCTTGCCAGGGAGACTTCTTTGAACTTGCAAGAACGGACCTCGGAAGATCCTCCAAGAAGATATTGACTGGTCTGTGAAACCCATCAGGACAGTGCCTGTTAAACCAACCAACACAGATCTTCATCACAGCAGACGTTCCAGCCTGCTAGCCGGAGCAGAAGCAAGTAAACAAGTGGGACCAGGAGACCCCCTGATCGACACGTGGGTGCTGTGGTGAAAACATCCGATCAGCTATTCGGAATTTCTCCGAGTTATCACGAGTGGTGAGCATGAGTCTCGAATCCTACGAATCTAGCTAGGACAGATATTGATAGGGGAGGGTTTAAGTATTAAGGATACTTGTAATGTGTGCCCCTATTTACGGTGTGTCGTTCGTTCCTCGTTTCCCTAGAATTAGCTATATAACTGTGTGTAAGATTGTACTGTCATTAATCTGCGCTTATGACATGTATTTCGTAATCTTAAATATCATGCAATAAAGATTTTCCATTTCGTACCATTCAACCGAGTCTACATGAGTTTCATCTCCATTACTGCTCTCGCATCTAAGTCCAGTGTCTAGAACCGTAAGGGCGAGTGATTCGAACCACTCACAGGTGTGTCTAGTGCCCCCAGACTGGCTGGAGACCAGAACAGGCAACAAGGCCTAAACCCGCACTGACATACAGGCTGCACAGAGCCGCGCGAATCTCACAGGCTGAGAGACACGCACGTCAAAATCCCTTACATTATAGAGTGAGGGTATGATCAGTGTCCTGCTTATACTGGTTATAGAGTGAGGGTATGATCAGTGCCCTGCTTATACTGGTTATAGAGTGAGGGTATGATCAGTGCCCTGCTTATACTGGTTATAGAGTGAGGGTATGATCAGTGCCCTGCTTATTCTGGTTATAGAGTGAGGGTATGATCAGTGCCCTGCTTATACCGGTTATAGAGTGAGGGTATGATCAGTGCCCTGCTTATACTGGTTATAGAGTGAGGGTATTATCAGTGCCCTGCTTATACCGGTTATAGAGTGAGGGTATGATCAGTGTCCTGCTTATTCTGGTTATAGAGTGAGGGTATGATCAGTGCCCTGCTTATACTGGTTTTACAGCGGTGATATGAACAGTGCATTGGTTATTACTGGTTATAGAAAGAAAGAAAGACGTGGATTTATATAGTGCCTGGTGACCCAGATCTTGGTTGAAGAAATATTTTTTGGGAAGGTGAAAAAAGAGATATAGAGAGGCGGCTGATTTAGGGAGAAAGTTCCAGAGAATAGAGCCAAGATGACTGAAGGCTCTACTGCTGATGCTGGAGCGGCGATAGAGGAATGCTCAGAAAGGCAGAGACTGGAGGGGACATGATGGAGCAGCGATAGAGGAATGCTCAGAAAGGCAGAGTCAGAGACTAGAGGCTGGAAGAGGGAACTGATGCATGATGGACAAGAATGTGTAGGGACTTATAGATGAGAACAAAGATTTTAAATTCAGTGCTGAGGGGAGGGGGGGTGGGCTGGGGTTGGTGGTTGAGGAGCAACAAGGTAAGGGTATTGGGCAAGCAGGACTCAGTGCAAGGTGCTGGAGGCAGAGTTATGGATGAGTTCTAGTTTGTGGAGGTCAGGACAGCAGGGAGGACATTGGAGAAATCAAATCTGGAAATGACGAAAACATTGAGGGTGAGGCAGGGATGGAGGTGAGAGACATTGTGAAGGGGGTAGTAAGCAAATCAATATTAGTGCTGAGTAGTTTTTGTACAGTATATCCATTAATAGGAGGTTGCAGGTCTGGTGATTCAGTTTCCCAATAGCAAAACTTAGTGATCAATATCTATGGACACACAGAAACTTGGATAGTCAGCATCAGGACAGCGTAGACAACGTGGACCACTTTCCATACCTCGGGAGCCTACTGTCAACAAGGGCAGACGTCGATGACGAAATCCAACACCGTCTTCAGTGTGCCAGTGCAGCCTTCGGTCGCCTGAGGAAGAGTGTTTGAAGACCAGGACCTCAAACCTGGCACCAAGTTCATGGTCTACAGAGCAGTAGTGATACCCGCCCTCCTGTATGCCTCAGAGACATGGACCATGTACAGCAGGCACCTCAAAGCATTGGAGGGGTACCACCAATGCTGCCTCCGCAAGATCCTGCAAATCCATTGGCAGGACAGGCGCACCAACGTTAGTGTTCTCGCTCAGGCCAACACCCCCAGCATCGAAGCTTTGACCACGCTCAACCAGCTCCGATGGACGGGTCACATCGTCCGCATGCCTGATACGAGACTCCCAAAACAAGCGCGCTACTCGGGGCTCCGACACGGCAAGAGAGCCCCAGGTGGGCAGAGGAAATGCTTCAAGGACACCCTCAAAGCCTCCTTGAAAAAGTGCAACATCCCCGACACTGGGAATCCCTGGCCCAAGACCGCACAAAGTGGAGGAGAAGCATCCGGGAAGGCGCCGAACACCTCGAGTCTCTTCGCCGGGAGCAAGCGCAAGCAGCGCAAGCAGCGCACGTCAACCCAAGCACCCCACCCACCCGCCCCTTCAACCACAGTCTGCCCCACCTGTGACAGAGACTGTAGGTCCCGCATTGGACTCATCAGTCATAGAAACATAGAAACATAGAATCTAGGAGCAGGAGTAGGCCATTCGGCCCGTCGAGCCTGCTCCGCCATTCAATACGATCATGGCTGATCATCCAAATCCAGTACCCTGTCCCTGCTTTAATCCCCACAGTACACATATCCCACCCTACCCCCGTAACCCCACGTATTTAATTCCCCCTAACATATCCCATCCTATCCCCATAACCCCACATATTTAATCCCCCCTAACACTAAGGGTCAATTTATCATAGCCAAATCAACCTAACCCACACATTTTTGGACTGTGGGAGGAAACCGGAGCACCCGGAGGAAACCCACGCAGACACGGGGAGAATGTGCAAACTCCACACAGACAGTCACCCGAGGTCAGATTCGAACCCGGGTCTCTGGCGCTGTGAGGCACCAGTGCTAACCACTATGTCACCTGAGAAATCATTCTTAATGTGGAAGCAAGTCATCCTCGGTTCCGAGGGACTGCCTAAGATGAGATGAAATGAAGATCATCAAAATCACAGAAGTGCACAACTGTACAATTATTGCATTTGTGAACTTTAATGAGTTGCTGATTCACAGATATTAGGTACATACCGTTGTTCCCCTAACTTTTTTTTGGGTGCGCAGCCCCTTTAAGCGTCTGCGTGACTCATTCACAGTTTCACACATGCACGAAATTTAACATGGGAAAAGCTGCGTGGACGCGCAGCTTAGAGAGAATGTTGGTACATACCTACTTAAAATGTTCCTTCTGTGTTCAACTCTGTTCATTCACATGCACATTTTGGCAGCCTATTATTTCTATCTTTTTTTTCTTTTGGTCCCTTCAAGCTCTTCTCTCCTGTCTTCTACCCTTCCTGTCACAAAAGAATGTCACCTTTCATTTTTTCCCTCTTGGATACTTAGCCCACCCTAATCCTTACCCCAAACCATCACTACTCCTATGCCTTCCTACTCTCCGGCCACCATTTCAGGCACTAATGTCTGAATAAGCCAATAGCTACACTATGTGGCTCTCTTAGAATTGTCTGAAGTGCCCATTGAGATACCCATCGCTGCCTCCTTACGACCAGCAATCCCAACTACCCCATCCTCCTCTCTTGCCAACCTTCCAACCAGCACACCTGCTGGAGCAAACCTCCTTCCAGTTCTGCTCATCCTACCAACCACGATGCCCTTGATCTCTGCCAGTGGTCAATCACCGTCCCTCTCTGAATTTCCCTCCAAAATATCCATTCACTCGTGAACAAGGCCCTTGCTAGTCACAACCTTATTGTGGATGACTGTATTGACATCCTGGCTTTGACATACTTGGATGACAAATGGAGCCACCTTGTCCCTTACTGAAGCTTCCCCAACTGAATGTCCGAAGTCCAAGAGGTGCAGACTTGAGCGAACCTGGTACACAACTGGTTTAGCCATTCATCACCAGATCTTGCTGGACCATATCAAAACTATCAGGCCTTAACCTCCTCTGCCAAAAACACCAACTGCTCCAGAAACCCCTGTCTTCTTTGCTTCACTACTAATTGCCTGCTTAAACCCTTCACTCTTGCCCCTTCCACCCTCTCCTCCAACTACAAGTGCAGGAGATCATGGACTTCTTTGAACTAAGGTTGAGACCATTCATTCTGCTGCTTCCCCCTTCCCCTTTCCCACCAAGCCAAACCTTCTATCAGTTTTCTCCCTGCGCTAGTCCAGAAGGTTTTCTCACTTCAGGTACTGTCCACCTTCTTTCAAAAGCACCGTATCTCTAGGTAGCTGAGGAAGTAAGGGTGGAAATAATGGCGGCTCTGGCCACAATCTTTCAATCCTCCTTGGATATGGGAATGGTACCAGAGGAATGGAGGGTTACAAATGTTACACCCCTGTTCTAAAAAGGGGAGAGGGATAAACTATAGGCCAGTCAACCTAACGTTGGTTGTGGGGAAACTTCTAGAGACCATAATCCGGGACAACATTAATTGAAAAACCATGGATTAATAAATGACAGCCAACATGAATTCGTTAAAGGCAAATTGTGTCTGACAAACTTGATTGAGTTGTTCGATGAAATAATGGAGAGGGTTAATGAAGGTAGTGCAGTTGATGTGTATATGGATTATCAAAAGGTATTTGATAAAGTGTCACATAATAGACTTGTTAGCAAAATTGAAGCCATGGGAGTTCACATCCACCAATCTTTGAAGGTGGCAGGATAAGTTTAAAACATATAGGATCCTTGGCTTTATAAATAGAGAAGTCGCACAACACCAGGTTATAGTCCAACAGATTTATTTAAAATTACAAGCTTTCGGAGCTGTCGCCCCTTCGTCAGGCAAAGTTACTGTGAGAGAATCTATCAGAATTCACAGAATATAAAAACACAGAGAAAATGCATAGATTAAATCTTTCCCTACATCAAAGACACACTAAGAGCACAGCCAAGACAATGAGATGTGTCCCAGGGGGTCCAACGCGTCAGAACACCTGCTGGCTGCATATCCTCTCCATTTTTTGTGTTTGTTTGTTTGTTTTTTTTGTTTTTTGTTTTTTTTAAAAACTGGAAAGACCGGCAACGATGTCAAGTCACGTTCTATAGCGTGACATGAACCCGATATCCCGATTGAGGCCGTCCTCATGAGTGCGGAACTTGGCTATCAGTTTCTGCTCGATGATTTTGCGTTGTCGTGTATCACGAAGGCCGCCTTGGAGAACGCTAACCCGCAGATCCGAGGCTGAATGCCCTTGACTGCTGAAGTGTTCCCCGACTGGGAGGCAACCATCCTGCTTGGCGATTGTTGCGCGGTGTCCGTTCATACGTTGTCTCAGTGTCTGCATGGTCTCGCCGATGTACCATGCTCTGGGGCATCCTTTACTGCAACGTATCAGGTAGACAACGTTGGCCGAGTCACATGAGTATGTACCATGTACCTGGTGGGTAGTGTCCTCACGTGTGATGACGGTATCTGTGTTCATGATCTGGCATGTCTTGCAGAGGTTGCCGTGGCAGGGTTGTGTGGTGTCGTGGTCGCTGTTCTCCTGACAGCTGGGTAATTTGCTGCGAACGATGGTACTTTTGAGGTTAGGCGGCTGCTTGAAGGCGAGTAGTGGAGGCGTGGGGATGGCCTTAGCAAGGTGTTCGTCGTCATCGATGACATGTTGAAGGCTGCGAAGAACATGGCGTAGTTTCTCCGCTCCGGGGAAGTACTGGACGACGTAGGCATAGAGTACAAAAGCCAAGAAGTTACTCTAAACCTATATAAATCACTGGTTAGGCCTTAGTTGGTGTATTGTGTCCAATTCTGGGAACCACACTTTAGGAAAGATGTCAAGGTCTTGGAAAGGATGCAGAGGAGATTTATCAGAATGATACCAGGGATCAGGGACTTCAGTTATGTGGAGAGATTTAGTAGCTGGGGTTGTTCTCCTTAAAGCAGAGAAGGTTAAGGGGAGATATAATGGCCCAAAAATTCGGCCGTTCCCGGGTGAGTACACAATCCGTACTCACCCGTATTCATTCCCGAATTGCCGGTTTCCTGCATGCACTGCGCATACGCGGGAAACCGGAACTTCCGGTATGGTGAAGGGGGCGGTTCCTAGGTGAACCGCATGCGCGCTAGAGGCTGCGCGCACGCAGCAGACTTAGATTTTTTTTCAGGTTTCAACGCGAGGGTAAGTATTGAAGATTCTACGCTCATAAAAAGGAGGCATAAGACCCCTTTTGAACAAGGTAAGTAGTTAATTAAGTATAATTTAAAAAATTTTTCAACAGGTTTATCTTTTTTAGATACTTTAAAGAAAGGTAAGTTTATTTTTATAACTTTTAAAAAGTATTTTAATTTTTTCAAAAATTAAAATTTTTGTTTAAAGTGGTTAATTTATTTAACTATAGTTATTTTATAAATGTGATGGTTTTTAAAAAAATTTATTTGAAGTTTAGCTGTTCTTTTGGGGCCGATTTCAATTCACAGATTTGACAGGTCTCCTGTCAAATCTATGAATGAAAGATGGTCTGCTGCCATTGGCTCTCCATGGCCCACGTGATCCCAGGGGTCGCATCGCACTAACTGCGCCCCTGGAACATGCAAGCACTGCGCATCGGCTCTTGGGAGAGGCCCGGGACCCGAAGTTCCTATGGGCCCAAAACACAACGGCAGGCGCGGTGGGTAAGAGCGCGCGCGATCCTTACCCCCGCGGCAAGCCGGCCACGTGAATTTCTAGGCCAATAGCGGTGTTCAAAATTATGAGGGGTTTTGATAAGAGTAAATAAGGAGAAACTGTTTCTACTAACCAGAGGACACAGATTGGCAAAAGAACCAGAGTGGAGATGAGGAGAATTTTTTTCACGCAGTGTGTTGTGATGTGGAATGCACTGCCTGAAAGGGTGGTGGAGACAAATTCAGTAGCAACTTTCTGAAGGAACTTGGATATATATTTGAAAACGAAGCATTTGCAGAGCTGTGGTGAAATAGCAGAGGAGTGCGACTAATTGGATAGCTCTTTCAAAAAGTCGGCACAGGTACGATGGGCTGAATGGCCTCCTTGTGTGCTGTATGATTCTATGGGGGAAAAATACAGTTGGTTTGCGCCTCCCATCAGCGCCTGGCGGGGGCGCTAACGGGGTGAGGCGAATCCAATGACGCATGGCAAATCCGGCCCCCCCATAGCGCCGCCGCTAACAGTTACCGGCGAGGACTTCAACGTCAGGCAGATTGTGACGTCAGTGAGTGTACAACGCTCACTGGGTACCCAATCTGCAAAATTCATTTTCGCCCCCTGCCTTAGAGCCTCACCCCGACAGCGACAGGGAGAGGAGGCATCAAGCAGGCGGATGGGGCGATATATAAAGGCATCCTCAGTAATGAGTCGCAGCTGTCAGGTTAGCGGTGTTTCACTGCTTCCTTGTCAGTTTGACATTGTGAAACCAATTAATTCAGTAATTTGAAGGCTCTTTTGTATCAGGAGTGTTGTGGCTACTAAAAATTCATTACATTTATTCTTACAACATATCAAAGTGCTACACTTGGCTTACATTAATGGGGGCTGTACTGGCAGTCGACCTGGCCCTCCAGGATCTACGACGGAGGCAGCGAGAAAGACTGGAACATGTGGCCAGAGGGAGGAGGAGGGCCATCAGGGCTCATAACAGGAGGCCTTACCCTCCGAAGGTCTTCTGACAGCAAATCTCCTACCTCCAATTAAGTGAGGCTCCGCTTCAGAAAGGAGGTGGTTACAGAACTCTGTCACCTCCTGCAACCAGACCTCCAGCCTCAGATCAGGATGAGGACGGCTCTCTCAGTGACAGTCAAGATCACCGTCGCCCTCAATTCCTTCGCCAGCGGATCCTTCCAGTCTGCAACAGGAGATATAGCGAACATCTCGCAGTTCGCCATCCATCGCTGCACCCGGGAGGTCACAGAGGCTTTCCACAGTAGGGGAAGTGACTACATTTCCTTCCCCATCACCAGAGAGAAGCAGGACGAATGTGCATGTGGTTTTGCCAGGATAGCAGGATTCCCCATGGTGCAGGGCACCATTGACTGCACCCACGTGGCTTTGCGGACACCACATAACAATCCTGAGATCTTCCGTAACCGCGAAGGCTACCACTTACTTAATGTGCAGTTGGTGTGTGACCACAGACAGCGAATCCTTAATGTGAATGCCCGCTATCCTGGCAGCAACCACAATGCTTTCATCCTGTGCCAGACCGGTGTGCCAGCACTCTTCCAGCCACCACATCAAGCTTGCGGCTGGCTGGTCGGAGACAAGGGCTATCCGCTCTCCACCTGGCTCATCACTCCCCTCCGCAACCCCAACACTCCTGCCCAGCATCATCGACCGGACTATCGGGGTGCTCAAGCAACGGTTCCACTGTCTTGACCGCTCGGGAGGGGCCCTCCAGTACTCAGTTGAGCGGTTGTCCCATTTCGTGGTGGTCTGCTGCATACTCCACAACTTGGCTATCATGAGGGCCCAGCCCTTGCCACCAGGGATTGCGGGACCACCTCAGGAGGAGGAAGAGAAGGAGGATGAGCAGGGCAAGGATGAGGAGGAGAAGGAGGAACAGGAGCGAGCGAGGAGCCAGCCACTCAATCAGCCTTCCGGAAGGGCAGTCCGTGACCGCCTCATCAGACTGCAGTTCCAATAAATTAAACCCAAGATCCCCGTTGCTCACCACACCCCCATCATTCCATCGTTGTCAGAGGCCATATCACAGCGCACAGCTGAAAAGAGAGACACCACAAAATATCCAAACTGAATTAATAAATTTATCAATAATCAGTGAACACATATTTACAGCAACATTATTACCTATTCATCCTTGTGCAATCCCTTAGTGCCTCTTGTTACTGTGTCTTTGCCTACACTAGTGCTCCCACGAAGTGTTGGCCAGTGGCTGCAGCAGGGCTGGTAGAAGGCTGCTGAGTGTCCATGTGGGAGACTTCAGATGGCCTTGCAGGACGCCCCAACCAGTTCTGGACATGCAAGGCCCGGCTGTAGACTGCACCACCTCAGCATGGGTGGCAGCAGTCTGGGCTGGCTGGATGACCGGCAGCAACAAGGCAATGGCGGAGTGCCAGTGGTGGGAGCAGGAATGCTGTTATCCTGAGAGAGGACAGCAGGTTCGTGCTCCACGGACTCACTGCCACTCCCCCAGGGCAGCACCTCAGCATCCCTAGCAATCTGTTGCAGCACAGATTGCCGTGAAAATCCTGGTCGATGGTGGTAGACCCAGCCACGATGGCAGCAGTCAGAGCTTGCGAATGCCACCAAGCATTACAGCACGAAGACATTGCATCGCTTCCACCTGTGCTGCAATGGAAGCTGCCAGATCGCCCGTCACACACAACATCAGGTCTGGGTCGCCACGGTCTCTCTGGGAGTCTGCCATCTGAGCTCTGTGCAATGTTGGAGGCGGCCTCCTCCACGCTCCTTACCATTGCCGAGAGGCTCTCGGACACCCTTGCCATTGCACCTATCATCTCCGTGTGCATGCCCATCACCCTTCTTCTAAAGGCCACCCCATCGGGGTCCTCATCTGAGTCCTGTGCAGCAGAACTCACGCGCGAACTTGCCCTCCGGGGAGCTGGCCCCTGAGCTACCCTTTCCCCCTGGCCTTGCTGCAGCCCGCTTGTTCTCAGTGCATCACCCTGTGCAGATACCACTACTATACTAGCCCTGAAGAACGCGTAGTGCCAGTATCTGAGCTGGTGCCTGCGGGTGAGACATGCAGTGACGCGGTGTGTTCTTCCTCCTCCTCTTCTCCCGCCTCGCTTTCAACAGTACCCTCAGGGACAGGCTGCTCAGGTGCTTGCTCATAATCTGAAAGCATAAAGGCACAAGATTCGGGTTAAGGTGAGGGGAGGGAGCAGGAAGGGAGAAATGCATGCATGCAGCATGATTAGCTGGAAAGTGCGAAACACTTGTGGGGTGAGGGGGAAGTGGGATATGAGAAGAAGGAGTAGGGATGAACATACCGTTGTTGTCCCCAAGGGGGGTCACCATTGCCGGTGACGACGGCGCCCATGACCCGGCGCGCAATAATGTGCAGCACTCGATTCTCCAGCGCAGACAGTGGTTGGGTGTCAGCTTGTCCCCCACCTGTGCACGCCTGCACCCTCCTGTTGTGAGCCATCTTGGCCTGCAACAGAAAGGAAAGTGTGTGAGTGAGTGTGAAGCAATGTGTCTTGGTGATATGCCTGCCATAGTTGAATAGCTGTGATTGTGTGCATGGTGTGTGATGTGGGTGTGAGTGTTGGTAGGTAGAGATTGCTGGTGGGTGAGTGCTGGGGGTGTGGTGTTTTGAGCAGTGTGTCCAGACTGTGGTTCAGAAGGTGGTATGTAGCATTTGTTGAAGCATTGACTCACCCTGACCACCCGAGTGAGGTCGTTAAAATTTCTTCCTGCACTGCGTGTGGGTCCTGGGGACCACAGTGCTGCCCAAGACATGCTGGGCTACCTCCTTCGACATGGTGCGGAAGACTTGCGGCGAGGGCTTCCATCCACTTACCGGGTAAAGCACCGCCCTCCATCTTTCCACTGCGAACACCGACGCCTCCAATGCATGGTTGCAGAATCTGCGGGCTCTCTCCCTGGGTCGTGGATCTGCTATCATTACGGCAACTTGAGTCGTCCGGCTCCTTCTCCTTGACCTGCTGCTGCTGGCTGAGATGGCTGCACAGCCAGCAATGATGAGAATAAGGTTCTGCAACATCAATGAACCTCCCCTTTAAGAACTGGAAAGAGCCTGTGGCAATGATGACTTGTGATTTGAGTGCACCTGATATTGGTCAGCTCTTCGAGTTTAACGCCACTGAGCTAGGCGTTAGCACTTGATTTAGCGCTCCAATCCTTTCTTTGTGCAATGAGATTTTATTTTGCGTGCAGTCTGAAGCATTCCTGGATAATAATGAATTTCTCCCCCTATGATTCTACCCCACCATCGGCGGTTGTGCCTTCAACTGAGAAGCCCCTACACTTGAGTTCTCTCCATAAACCCCCCTGCCTCTCCATCTCTCTCTGCTTTAAGGTCCTCCTTAAAACCCACCTCTTTGAACAAGCTTTTGGTTACCCTCCTAATATTTCACCCTTTGGCTTGATGTCCATTTTTTCCTGTGAAGCACTTGGGGCATTTTTTTTTCTTAAAGGCACTATGTAATGCAAGTTGTTAAGTTATAAATTTGACATTGTGCTTAAGCTGTTAAAACAGCATAAGTGTATTTGGAGATAGTTATTTTACCTCTCACTTTGTTTCATTGCAGGTTTCTTCGGTCCAACATTGAACAGTTTTATCCATGTATTAATGTACTCATATTATGGCCTGTCCACTATTCCATCCATGCAACCTTATCTTTGGTGGAAGAAATACCTTACTCAGGCACAGCTGGTAAGAAAGAACTTGCATTTATATAGCACCTTTCACAACCTGAGGATGTCCCAAAGCACTTCGTAGCTAACTAATTACTTTTGAAGTGTGATCATTGTTTTAATGTAAGGATACACGGCAGGCATTTTGCACAAAGCAAGGTCTGGCAAACAGCATTGAGATAAATGACCAATTAAACTGTTTTAATGGTGTTGGTTGATTGATAAATGTTGACCTGGATACCAGGAAAACTCCTCTGCTCTTTGAAACGTGCCATGGGATCATTTGTGCCCACCTGAGAGGGCAGACAGGACCTCAGTTTAATGTCTCATCCAAAAGACAGCACCTGCGACAGTTGAGCACTACCTCAGTACAGCACTGGAGTGGCAACCGAGATTATGTGCTTGTCTCTGGAGTGAGGTTTGAACCCAGGACCCACTGACTCAGAGGCTAAGATATTTAGTAGCCTATTATTCATGCATTTATGTTATAAAGGAAATTACCATGCATTGATATAAACTTCAGCAGAACAGGGGCATTCTCAATCCCATGACTGCCACCCTGTAGTAACCATCACTCACATCTGCTCAGCCATTAATGCTGACTCAAGATTAAGTAGCCAGATACTTATACAAAAGATGTGAGAAATGCATTTCATTTTTAAATTATTGAAAAGGTCAAGCATACAAAAGGTGGCACAACCAGAGTTTTTGTACTTTTGAACAATTTGCCACTCTACAAGATAATTATTTGGGAATATTGATTTTCACCAAACTAGCACACCTAATGCTTCAAGACTTTAAATTACTCAAAGTAGTAAGGTACTTAGGTACTCGATTAAAGTAAATAGAGTATGAAATGCCTAGGTAACTCATCATTATACTCACTCTCGATGCATCACTGAGACATTTTAGACTGCCACTGTAGAACTAGCACTAGAGTATTGAAAGTCAACCTCAAGACACTGCAACCAGCACAGTTGTAGTTATAACCATCACTAAGTTGCATATCAACTTGGGTTGGCTTTAGTATTGACAAAACAGAAGAGCCAAAATGTACAAACTAATTGATACATTTTCTCAGAGTTTTGAAAGCTATATGCATTTTGCAGGCACCTAAGCTTGAAGAGTGAGATCTGTGTCCTTCAAACATTGGCCCAGAAATTGATCTCGCTCTGTTCCCGCGGGGGTAAGCCTTCCCCGCGTTGTCTCACCTCGCTTATGCTTTTTCTGATCCAGCTCGCACGAACTTGATGTTCCAGACATCAGCTGTGCTGGGCTTGCGTATCCCAGCGGCGTAGTGAATTCGTGCGAGCTGTGGGATCACGTGACTCAGTTAGAGCCAATGGCAGCACACCATCTTCCATTCATAAGTCTCACAGCATGGCTGTGAGACTTATGAATCTTACACCCCCCCAAAATAACAGCTAAACCTCAATTAAATTTAAAAAAAAAACCATCACATTAATAAAATAAGTATAGTTAATTAAATTAACCATTTTAAATAAAAAATTAAATTTTTGAAAAAATTTAAAATCTTTTAAAAAGTTATAAAAATAAACTTACCTGTCTTTAAAGTCTATAAAAAAGATATACCTGTAAAAAAAAATTCAAAAAAATACTTAATTCACTACTTACCTTCTTAAAAGCGGGTCTTACTCCTCCTTTTTACATTTCCAAAATCTTCCCTACTTACCTGCGCGTCCAAAGCATGAAGTGCACAGCGTGCGCGCAGCCTGTAGCGCGCACGCGATGCACCCAGGCCCCGCCCCCTTTTCGGAAGAGCAATTGCCGGTTTTCAGCGCATGCGCAGGGCATGCAGAAAACCGGCAATTGGAGTGGGAATACGCGAGAGTATGCAGTGCGTACTCTCGCGTCCCGGGATCAATTTTCGGCCCATTAAATCTTGGTACTTTAATATAATTCCCATAATTCTGTGTTAATCTGTGCATTCTAAAACTTGCTTAGAGGCCTTTAATCTTTTTTGAGAGCGCTAATACACAGCAGTTTACTTTGCACTGGCACAATAAATCTTGAAATTTGATACTTCCCTGTTGGTTGCTAGGTGATATAATCAGGGCAGGTATATAAATACAAACAGACATTCAACGTGAGTTTATTCTGAGAATGATTTAGTATCTTGTGGGGTAGAATTTGTGAATTAAATATTATAAGTAGATGGAATTAGAAATATACATTAGGAATTCAGGTACAGAGGTCAGTGTGTCTGCATGATTTTTCCATCCATTAACTTTATTTTCATATGTCAGAAAATCATGTTGGGCACACTGATCTCTGTCTGACTTTCTGACATGTGTTCCTACTGTAGGAGGTTGTGTGCTGGGACCACTAACCACCTCTCTCGACCCCTCCACTGTGTTGTCAGACTGCTTGTCCGACATTCAATCTTGGTTGAACCGAAATATCCTCCAATTAAACATTGGGAAGACCGAAGCCATTGGGGGTAAAATTGGGCTCTGTAGTGCCAGTTTTTTTTAGCACTACAATGTCCCTTCATGAAGGTGTTTGCGCGCATGTACCTAACGTCTGACGGCAGCATGCAGAGCAGACATATCATGACAGTCAGCGTGCAATGTTGATTTGACGCCAGCGCTGCCATTTTGGAGCTCCACACTTATCCTCGCATAGCTGAACGCAACATTAAACGTCATGAAGGACCCCCCCACCAGCACTATTTAAAGGGATCATAAGTTATACAACTATAAGTTAGTTGCTGGTTTATTTCTTCTGGCTGTTGCTGCAACTCTGCATTTTGGGTGCTTTCTATAGTTGGTTAAAGTTTCAATATTTTACAGGGAGTAGTGTGGCAGGTGCTGGAGTATTTTTTGCTGACTTAAAGGTTTCTGGACAGACCAGTTCCTCCCAGATATGGTTGGACAAGTAGGCTTGCCTCTTGGCATTGACCATGACTGGTAGAATGAGCAGAGAACATGTAGAGCAGGACAAGCTGCTAGATGAGGGAGGAGGAGGAGGCAGATAAGGGCTCTCAGCAGAAGTATTTGGGGAGCAATTCAAAATCATCAGACGCTGCATCATGGTTGGTTCCACAGGTGTTCTGCTGGAGGTAGCCACCTGTTCCATGTTGGAAAGGATGGACTCCAAGCACTACGCAAAGCCGTGTGCCAAGTTGGTGCTGGATTTCCCCATTCTCTTTGGCATTGAACCCAGGCTTTCTGGCAGGCTTTCCCGTGCACCAAGCATTTGGATTTGCTTTTTATTCGTTCATGGGATGTGGGCAGTGCTAGTAAGGCCAGCATTTATTGCCCATCCCTAATTGCCCTTGAGAAGGTGATGATGAGCTGCCTTCTTGAACTGCTGCAGTCCGTGTGGTGAAGGTACTCCCACAGTGCTGTTAGGGAGTTCCAGGATTTTGACCCAGCGACAATGAACGATTTCCAAGTCAGGATGGTGTGTGACTGGGAGGGGAGCTTGGAGGTGATGGTGTTCCCATGTGCCTGCTGCCCTTGTCCTTCTAAATGGTAGAGGTCGCGTGTTTGGGAGGTACTGTCAAAGAAGCCTTGGCGCGTTGCTGCAGTGCATCTTGTAGATGGTACACATTGCAGCCACGGTATGCCAGTGGTGGAGAGAGTGAATGTTTAAGGTGGTGGATGGGGTGCCAATCAAGCGGGCTGCTTTGTCCTGGATGGTGTCGAGCTTCTTGAGTGTTGTTGGAGCTGCACTCATCCAGGCAAGTGGAGAGTATTCCATCACACTCCTTACTTGTGCCTTGTAGATGATAGAAAGGCACTGGGGAGTCAGGAGGTGAGGTATTTGCTGCAGAATACCTAGCCTCTGACCTGCTCTTGTTGCCACAGTATTTGTGTGGCTGGTCCAGTTAAGTTTCTGGTCAATGGTGACCCCCAGGATGTTGATGGTGGAGGTCTCGGAGATGGTAATCCCAATGGACGTCAGGGGGCGGTGGTTAGACTCTCTCTTGTTGGAGATGGTCATTGCCTGGCACTTGTGTGGCGTGAATGTTACTTACCACTTATCAGCCCAAGCCTGAATGGTGTCCAGGTCTTGCTGCATGCGGGCATGGACTGCTTCATTATCTGAGGAGTTGTGAATGTAACTGAACACTGTGCAATCATCAGTGAACATCCCCATTTCTGACCCTATGATGGAGGGAAGGTCATTGATGAAGCAGCTGAAGATGGTTGGGCCTAGGACACTGCCTTGAGGAACTCCTCCAGCAATGTCCTGGGGCTGAGTTAATTGACCGCCAACAACCATATCCATCTTCCTTTGTGCTAGGTATGACTCTAGCCAGTGGAGAGTTTTCCCTCTGATTCCTATTGACTTCAATTTTACTGCAGCTCCTTGATGTCACACTCGGTCAAATGCTGCCTTGATGTCAAGGGCAGTCACTCTCACCTCACCTCTGGAATTCAGCTCTTTTGTCCATGTTTGGACTAAGGTTGTATTGAGGTCTGGAGTCAAGTGGTCCTGGTGGAACCCAAACTGAGCATCGGTGAGCAGGTTATTTTTGAGTAAGTGCCGCTTGATAGCACTGCCGACAATACCTTCCATCACCTTGCTGATGATTGAGAGTAGACTGATTGGAGTGGTAATTGACCGGATTGGATTTGTTCTGCTTTTTGTGGATAGGACATACCTGGGCATTTTTCCACATTTTTGGGTAGATGCTAGTGTTGTAGCTGTACTGGAATAGCTTGGCTAGAGGCGCGGCTAGTTCTGGAGCACATGTCTTCAGCACGATAGCCGGGGTGTTGTCGGGGCCCATGGCCTTTGCTGTATCCACCCAGCAGCCTTCTTCTGTAGCCTGGCCCAACAAAGTCAGCATCTGAGTCCTCTGCAGCAGAACTAGTGTGGGACCTCGCCCTCTAGTGAGCTGGCACCTGCGCTATCCTTTCCCTCTGCCCTGGCTGCAGCGCACTTATGCATGGTGTCTCACCACGTGCAGATTCCGCCTCTATGCTATTCTCTAAATTGCGTGCAATGTCAATATCAGAGCTGATGGCTGCGACTGTGAAATCGAGTGGCAGTGTGTCTTCATCTTGCCTGGGCAGGTTGCAGTTCTTGGGTATCTGAAAGGTAAAAGGAACAAGGGTGAGGGGAGAGGAGAAAGTAAGAAGTGTGTGCTTACACCATCAGTAGTTTCTCAATCAGAAGAGATGGTGGGATGAGGGAGAAGTGGGGATGAGAGAAGGAGGATTAGGTATGCGGATACCCTCATTCACAGCATCAGCAATTGCTCTTCCCGTAATTTCCTCCATGGGGGTTAGAAAATGCAGGCGCACCTTTCGCCCTCTGGTTACCTCCTGCTGCCTCCGCTTTTCCGCCACCTTCTCCTGCAAGAGAGAGGGAAGTGTGTTAGTGAGTGTCGTGCAATCTGTTTTGGTGATGTGGCTGTCATGATTGAACAGCTGCCAGTGAATGCAAGGTGTGAGATGTTGGTCTGAAGCTTGCAATAGTGCAAAGTGTGTGAGGGTGGGGTGAAGTGAAGTATATGATTTTTAGGTATGAGTCTTGATTGATTGAGATTGTTGGTATGTGAGTGCTGGTGGTGTGGTGAGCTGAGCAGTGGCTGAGATTAGTGGTGCAGTTGGTAGGATATGGCATTTGAAGATGCATTCACTGACCTTGACAACTCGTGTGAAATCATTAAACTTCTTCCTGCACTGCATCCATGTTCTTTGAGCTATATTCCTGGCATTGACCTCCTCTGCTATCTCTTGCCACTGTTTGCTGAGCATGTGTCTGGATTGCCTCCGGCCCCCGAGGGCACAGGACATCTCTCCTTTCTACCTCTTTCATCAAGACCTCCAGTGCAGCGTCCGAAAATCTTAGTGCCCACTCTCTCCCATGGTCAGCCATTGTTGATTCCTGCACAGCACACTATTCCCAATGATCTCAGCACATGCAGCAGCCACAATGCACCTCCACTTTCAGAGATGCAGGCTAGCTTTAAGTAGTGCTCGGCCCTCACGATATTGGGACCCTTGCTGATGCATGCATCCAATGAACAGTGCGGGGAGCACTGGCTGCACGCAGAAATCATGATAATACGCAGGCAGCATGAAATTGGCGTCCTGCCTGCATTTTAATCAACAGGCGCAGTTTAAGCACACATTGCGATCCCTGCGCCCATTTTCAGGGGTTATCCAATTTAACCCCCCTAGTCTTCCATCCTGCTACAAATTCCGTTCCCTTGCCACTGATTCTATTTCCCTCCCTGGCCACGGTCTCAGGCTGAACCAGACTGTTCGCAACTTGGGTGTCCTATTTGACCCTGAGCTGAGCTTACGGCCTCATATACTCTCCATCACCAAGATCGCCTACTTCCACTTGCGTAATATCGCACCTGTCCAGCCCTGCCCAGGCCATCTGCTGCTCAAACCCTCATCCATGCTTTTACGACCTTCAGACTTGACTGTTCCAATGCTCTTCTGGCCAGCATCCCATCTTCCATCCTCAGTAACTTAAGCTCATCTAAATCTTTGCTGCCCGTATCCTAACTCGCACCCAATCCCATTCACCCATCACCCCTGTACTGGCTGAGCTGCACTGGCTCCCGGTCCACCAATGTCTTAATTTTAAAATTCTGATCCTCATGTTCAAATCCTTCCATGGCCTCGCCCCTCCCAATCTTTGTAACCTCTTCCAGCCCTACAACGCTCCGCGAACTCTGCATTCCTCCAACTGTGGACTCATGTGCATCCCCCACTTCTTTTGCCCTACCATTGTCGGCCATGCCTTCAGCTATGCAGGCCCGAATAAATCTCTCTGCATCTCCTTCTTTAAGATGCTCCTTAAAACCGATCTCTTTAACCAAACCTTTGATCACCTATCCTAGTTTTTACTTTGGCTCAGTGTCAAATTTTGTCTGATTACACGAACTTGGCAGCGGGATGGGCACCAGCATACAGGAGTAGAAAAGAGGAATAAGGTGCATAAAAGAGTGAGTGTGTTGGATAGTGTGGTAACACAATACAGCTTCCTGTGACTCGAACTTTATTGCATCACTTCCTGTGATTAGTCCAGGATAAATACTGGACTGATCAGTTGGATCTGGGAGAGGCATAGAGTAAGACCTCTTTTGTATGTAGCACCTTTTTAGTTGATTAAAGCTTACTTTAAGTTCACCACGCGTAAGGCTCATTCTTACGACAATGAAGCTGTATTGTGTTACCACATTCTCCCTCCATTTCGTAGCCGCTGGACGAGGGAGAGCCGCACCCGTTTGGGTTCTCGTAGCGGTAGAGGGCCCCTAGCCCGTTTACCCGCCGCGGGCCGTGGACCAGAGTCCGAGTGATCCAGCCCGCTCTGTGAGGGGTCAGGACGATCCTGACTGTGTACTGGTGCCCGAACGGGTGTCGGGCAGGGCTGTGGCAGATCCGTTTCCGAGCGTACGGTACAGGGTGGATCGTGGCTGCGCGTGCGAGCCCCGACGGGCTCATAGTCAGTCTGCCCCAGGTCGGCACGCTGGAGTGAGGTACCAGCCGGCGTCAGATCCAAATCGTGATGAGAGGCACCTGGCGAGCCCAGAGATGTGCCTGGTACAATATCATCCCCTGGTGTCCCTCTATGTTTCGGCGGGCAGGGAGCCAGATCCCGCAATGACACGGTAGATTCCCGACCGTCAGGATACCGAATATAGGCGTAGGTAGGGTTGACGTCTGTGACTCGAACTTCATCCCGGCCTCCTAATCTTTTGGGGGGGGACAATGTGGTAACACAATACAGCTTCCTGTGACTCGAACTTTATTGCATCACTTCCTGTGATTAGTCCAGGATAAATACTGGACTGATCAGTTGGATCCGGGAGAGGCATAGAGTAAGACCTCTTTTGTATGTAGCACCTTTTTAGTTGATTAAAGCTTACTTTAAGTTCACCACGCGTAAGGCTCATTCTTACGACAGATAGTACTAGAGAAGATAGTACTAGAGGCGGTAGTAGTACCATATTAGATAGGAGCAGACTAAGAAAGACTACAAAAAATTCAAAAATGGGTTTAGAATGCATGTACGTAAACGCACAAAGTGTGGTAAATAAGGTCGGTGAGTGACAAGCACAATTAGCTGTGTGGCAATATGATGTTGTGGCAATAATGGAAACATGGCTTAAAAAAGGTGAGGACTGGGCACTTAATATTCAAGGGTACAAGGTGTTCATAAAAGATGAGAAGTCGCACAACACCAGGTTATAGTCCAACAGTTTTATTTAAAATTACGAGCTTTCGGAGCTGCTGCCCCTTCGTCAGGTAGAGGTACATTCATAAAAGATAGGGAAGGAAAAAAGGGAGGTGGGGTGGCAGTGCTGATTAAGGAAGACATTGTAGTGTTGGAAAGGGAGGATGTTGTTGAGGGGACAAGGACGGAATCCATTTGGTTAGAGTTGAGGAGCAAAAAGTGTATGATCACGCTTTTGGGGGTCTTTTATAGGCCTCCAAATAGTGAGAGGGAGGTAGAGGAGCAAATATGCAGGGAAATCGCAGAGATATGCAAGAGCTACAGAGTGTTGATATTGGGGGACTTTAATTACCCAAATATCGATTGGGATAATGCTAGGGTAAGGGTAAAGGTAAAGGAGGGGGAGGAATTTCTGAAATGTGTTCAGGAGAATTTCCTTGACCAATATGTTCTTGGCCCAACTAGGAAGGAGGCATTGCTGGATCTGGTGCTGGGGAATAAGGTGGGCCAGGTCGACCAAGTGTCTGTGGGAGAACACTTGGGTACGAGTGATTATTGTATCTTAAGATTTAGATGAGCAATGGAGAGGAGCAAGGAACAATCAAGAGTGGAACTTCTAAACTGGAATAGGGCTAACTTCAATGGGATGCGAAAGGATCTAGCCAGGGTAAAATGGAACCAAAGACTGGCAGGAAAAACTGTAATGGAACAATGGGTGATCTTTAAGGAGGAGATGTTCCAAGTACAGGCTAGGTACATCCCAACAAGAGGGAAGGGTAAGGAAACCAAAGCAAGGGCACCTTGGATGACGAGGGAGATAGAGAAGATGATGAAACAAAAAAAGTGTGTGTATGATGCATGTCAGGTGAATTCTTCAAGGGAGAACCAGACCAAATACAATAAGTTGAGAGGGGATGTGAAGATGAAAATAAGATTGGCAAAGAGAGAATATGAGAGTAGAATGGCGGTCAACATAAAAGGGAACCCAAAAATCTTCTACCGGCATGTAAACAGTAAGCGGGTAGTAAGAGGCAGGGTGGGGCCTATTAGAGAGAAAGGTGGTGATATATGCTTAGAAGCGCAGGGCAAGGCTAGAATACTCAATGAGTACTTTGTATCGGTGTTTACTAAGGAGGTGGATGCTGACAAAATATCGGTAGAAGTGGCAAAGCTAGAAACAATGGAAGGGGTGAAAATTGATAGACAGGATGTACTGGAAAAGCTGGGTATGCTTAGAGTGGACAAGTCGCCTGGTCCAGATGGCTTGCATCCCAGGTTGCTAAGGGAATTGGGGGAGGAGATAGCGGAAGGGCTTACCATCATTTTCCAAACTTCCGTAGATGCGGGGGAGGTGCCTGAGGATTGGAAAGTGGCACCATTGTTCAAGAAAGGGTGCAAGGACAATCCTAGTAACTACAGGCCAGTCACTTTATCAGTGGTGGGTAAAGTTTTAGAAACAATAATCAAGGAAAAAATTAACGAGCATTTGGAGAGGTTTAAGCTGATTAAGGAGAGCCAACACGGGTTTGTAAAAGGAAGTTCGTGTTTGACTAATCTAATTGAATATTTTGATGAAGTAACAGAGAGGATTGATGAAGGGAATGCAATGGATGTTATCTACATGGATTTACGGAAGGCGTTTGACAAAGTACCACATAGAAGGCTGGTTAACAAAATTGAGGCTCATGGAATAGGTGGGTTAGTGGCAGCTTTGATAAGGAATTGGCTTAAGGACAGAAAACAGCGAGTTGTGGTAAATGGCTGTTTTTCAGACTGGAGGATGGTAGACAGTGGTGTTCCCCAAGGGTCAGTACTGGGGCCACTGCTTTTTATGATATATATATATATAAAAATGACCTGGATATTGTAATACAGAGTAGAATTTATAAATTTGCCAATGACTCCAAACTTGGGGGTGTGGCAAACAGTGAGGATGATACCAATCGACTGCAACAGGACATAGAAAGGCTAGCAGAATGGGCAGACAAGTGGCAGATGGAAATTAACACAGAGAAGTGTGAGGTGATGCATTTTGGCAGAAGGAACAGGGAGGCAATATACACTAATGGCACAGTTTTAAAAAGAGTGTGCTGGGACAGAGGGACCTGGGAGTTAATGTGCATAGGTCCCTGAAGATGGCAGGACATATTGAGAGAGTGGTTAGCAAAGCATATGGGATCTTGGGCTTCATAAATAGAGGTATTGAGTACAAAAGTAGAGAAGTTATGCTGAACCTTCATAAAGCACTGGTTAGGCCACAACTGGAGTATTGCGTCCAGTTCTGGTCACCACACTTTAGGAAGGATGTGAAGGCCCTTGAGGGTGCAGAGGTGATTTACCAGAATGGATCCAGGGATGGGGGATCTTAGCTACAAGGACAGGTTGGAGAAGCTGGATTTGTTTTCATTAGAGCAAAGGAGGTTGAGGGGTGATTTGATAGATGTGTACAAGATTATGATGGGTTTGGATAGGCTAGACGGGGAAAGGCTGTTCCCACTAGTTGATGGTACAAGGACTAGGGGACACAGATTTAAGGTTTTGGGCAAGAGATACAGGGGGGAAGGGAGGGAAAACTTGTTTACACAGCGAGTGGTGATGACCTGGAATTCGCTGCCGACGGAAGTGGTGGAAGTGGAGACGCTCAATGTTTTCAAGGGGAGACTGGATAGGCACTTGAGGGAAATAAACTTGCAGGGCTACAGGGATAGAGCGGGGGAATGGGACTGACTCGATTGCTCTACAGAGAGCCTCCTTCTGTGCCCTTCGGACTTTATGACTATGACTCATGTGAAGTGCCTAGTGATGTTTTACTATGTTAAAGGTGCTATGTAAATGCAAGTTGCTGTAATTTGTCAAATCTATTCTTCAATATTTAGTATACATTGGGGTAACTGTCTTGAATGTAATAATGAAACAACGACATAAATCTAGCCATTGTAGTTACTTTTGTGCCACTTATGGTTCACTAGATTAATAACTCCAAATTGATTAGATCATTTGGTTTACTGAAACACATCTAAGATGTCATTCAAGCATCAACAGCATTGAGAATCTAGAATCCTCATATCACATTTAATTTGTTCAGACTGTGTAACCAGCAGCACAAACTTTTATATAAACATAGTATTGTTGGATGAAATTGCTTCGTGCCAGTGAATTTTATAAAGTCTTAACATAGTTCTGTATTGACGAAAAAGCAGAGAAAGCTCCTGTTTATGTTCACAATGGCCCGGATTTTGTGGTGGTAATGACGGTGAAACAGTTAGCCTTCACCATCATTACTCTTCGGAAACTGATAGCAACTTCTGGAGCTGGTGCATGCGCAGATAAACACCGAACTCCAGAAGTTGCTGTCAGTGATTCTAAACTTCTCCGCTGTTGAACACCCGGCAATCTTTGAGAAATCACTGAACTGATGAGAACTTAAGCTTTTACCCTGTAATATCACTCTTGAAAACCCCCGGAAAAGTTAAGCCTTGTTGAAAGAGGTGTAACTGGGCTTTTATTGGCGCACTGATTTATAATTACTGCTGAACAACCGTTCTGGCCCTGAAAAACTAATTTTATATTTGTGGAATGCCATTTTTAAAATTCCATGGTTTTTAATATAATTTTTTATTTTTTATTTATTTTTAAAAGTTTGTTTATGATATTTCAGCTTCTACCTTAACCCCATGTGTATGTCCCAATCTTTATTTTGCTCCCTAAAATGATTAAAAAGTGAAGGAAATTCAGTTGCTTTTATTTCCTAGTTTGCTGTCTGTGAGAATTCTTCAATGTGATTGGCTGCTTAGTCAGCTTGATGACATCACTGTTGCTGGACGCTGGAGATCCCCTAGACTTGACGCCAGCATGAAATTAACATCGGAAGAGGTTAAATCGACGCCACAGAGATCACTAGATCATTGTGGGCAGCTTTCTTCGAGGTCAGTGGCGAGCACCATCACTTCGCCGCTGACCTTAAATACTCCTGTGAAGCGCCTTGGGACGTTTTACTACGTTAAAGATGCTATATAAATACAAGTTGTTGTTGTTGACTGCAAAATCCAGGTCAATGTTCTATTTTTCTTTAATTACATTATGTCATTTGGCTTCTTCTTCCAGATACAGTTTGTGCTCACAATTATCCACACGCTCAGTGCAGCAGTAAAACCATGTGGATTCCCACTTGGCTGCTTGATGTTCCAGTCATCCTACATGGCCACACTGGTCATCCTGTTTATAAACTTTTACAGGAAGGTAAGAGAAAATGCCTCCCACACAAACATTGAGTAGAGTTTTGTTGCCCGTGGAAGGGTAAATATAAATTATAGCGTTTACTTCTATTGCGAAAAATAAAATTCCCACCCCGAGTGTAAGTGTAACATCTGAAGGAGCCACACAGATGAGCTTATCTCAGCTTTGATCCTATTCTGTGCTGAATTAACTGATCTCAACTACGATGGAAATGGAGCCTTACTGTTGGCTCCAGCCTCCGTGTTTGGAGGCGGTGGGGAAAATCAGCCATGGTTCCCACTCACGATTGCTCTCCAGGGATTGGTGTTTGAGTTGAATAGCCTCAGCCGCACTGGCTAAGCTCCCACATGAAGAATGGAAAAGTTACTAGAGGGCACCCAACACATGTGAAATTGTACCCAACACCTTCAGGAGTAGGGATACAAAAATGGTGCAGCGTATAGTCCAACAAAGAGTCACATTTCTATTATGTAGAACTATGCTGTACAATCCTATGTATAAAAAAATGTAAATAGATACACCTAACAAAAGGATGAATGAACTTGCATTGATATACAAACAAATAATCAAAAATGATGGGCAGGAAAAGACCAGCTTGTCCTTTGAGCCAACCCTACATGGTCGTGATGCCATAAGCATCATGATTCAAAACTATTCCATGGAACCACATTGACCTTGAATTACATATAGCATCTTCACCTCCTCAAGACATCCCAAAATGCTTCACAGCCAATGAATTACATTTTAATTAGTCACTGATGTTATGTAGGCAAATGCGGCAGTTCATTTCCCACAGCAAAGTCCCACAAACATGAAATGAGATGTATGGTCAGCTAATCTGTTTTTGAAGGTGTCGGATGAGGGAGAAATGTTGGCCAGGACACCAGGAGAACTCATCACTGGAACAGGCAGACAGTGCTTTTGTGTAACGTCTCATCCACAGATGCCACCTGAAATAATGCAGTGCTTTTTCAGTATTGCACTGAAGTATCAGCCTGTTTTATCTCAAGTCCTGGAGTGGGATTTGAATACAACATATTATACATGTATACTTGTTCCTAGGTCTCTGACAATAGTATATTGAGTTACTAGGTATTGCACAAAAAAGATTATTTGTTCTTTACCCTGCCACCATTTTAGAGCATAAAGTTCAATGTCACAATTAAGATTTATTTTTAAAAGCTGTTGAAACTAAAATATTTGGTGAATGCATTTTGTCATTAATAAATTTAACATGCACAAATCAAACAAGATAACTAATTTAATTTAATTTCATTCTCTCCTCCTTTGTCTACAGACATACAGAAAAACAGCACAACAGGATGACAAGGCCACTGCTTATCTGAAAGAGATAAAGAATGGTTATTACAATGGCTATGCAAAGGCCATTAATGGCAGCGTATCCAAGAAGAAAGATTAATATCTTTAGCACAAGCATAGCATCCAAGTACTGCTAGCAAGCTATATTTATATCTGTGATTTAAAGATTACTATTTCACTAATTTTCAGGTCTGTAGTTCAACTTCAAAGATCGATTAACAGCATATTCTAAGAGTTTTTAAAAACATAATTTGTACGTAATAGTTAGTTCAATTCATGTTTTAACATCAGGGCAGAAATAAAAAAGTTATGTCATTGTACTAATCAGATATGACCTACAAATTTAAATGACTGTTTAATTTCTGGACTCTGTATTAGATTAGAGGTCCATATTCTTAGAGGAAATGAGCTCATTCTGGAACAGAATTTCAAACAAATATAATTGCCTTATAATTAGTGGTTTCACCCAAATTTCATTAAATGTGCTTGATCATTTTCACAGGTAAAACATGTTTACAAAACTGCCTTACTTCTAGAGTGTAGAGTTGAAGTATCACTCTAACACAACTCAAATGAGATTTTATTTAAACTTCTTCCAATTTTAAGTTTTGTTCCACCTGTCTCAAGTCCCACTTTTCTAATTGCTAGTTAAAATGTGTTTGAATTTTATTTGTATGATACTTGTTGCAAGATAAATGTAGACTTTGTACTCTACTGGCTGATTGAGCTGTTTGTATAAACCTTTTAAAAAAGCCTAATAAAACCTTTCCACACATCTCTAATTTAGTCCTTGATTCACTGACATTGAGGACTCCACTTCTCACAAAAGTAAGCAATTCTTTGCATACAAGATGTGAATAAAGAGTTAAATATAACTTTTTCACACCGAGGACGATATGCATGTGGAATAGATGACCCAGGAATGCAGTGAATATGAAGGTTATACATTTCATGATGGCAATATTTTGACAGATAGGCCTATTGAGAGATATCAGAGGTAAAGTGGGGGACCTTCAGATCAACTCGATGAAGAAGATAATCTCTGATCCCGCATAGTCCTGAGGAAATTGATGCATATGGAGTATGTCCAGTGATGTGTCATGGGGAACCATGGTCTCCTGGAACTTGCATGATCACCTTCAGGAGTCAGGGAGGAACTTGCCATATTTTCCTGAAATTGGCAATTGGTTATTTTGCATGCACAAGGACTTAATGTTTCTAATGTTTAGAGTCAGGCACAAGGTTGCAACATCTAATGGATAGGATGAACATGGGCAAGTCTTTTCTCACCTTTCCTTCTGTATGTACATTTGAAGGAAACAACCTTAAAATTATGCATCTCAAGTAAAACTGAGACCAATGAAGAGGGACTACCAGAGATCAAGAGAAGGAACTCAAAAGAATTAGGCCAGTCACACTAACAACTTCAAGAGGATTGTTAAACCCTGAATACAAACAACACAATAAAGCTTCCCAAAAGGCTTGGTGGCAGTGCAAATTACCAGATACAAAGAAATGGTGGAAGAGTAAAACACCAAAAAATTAATATTCTACTTTGAAAAGGGTAAATAGTGAACAATTGATAATCAAATGACCATAAAATACATCTCGTACATAATTAACAGTTTCACATCAACTGGAAACCTTCAATCAACCAATTACATAACACACAAAAGCTTTTCCTTCTGTACTTTTGGTCACAGAATCGGGTCCTTCAACTATTAAAGTTGGCTAATGAACAACAAATAGTGATTAAAAAGGTTTTGTCAGACTGGAGGGATGTAAACAGTGGTGTCCTCGAACAAATCACTATTCACAATACACATCAATGATCTGGACTTGAGGATTGGGCACCATATCAACATTTGCAGAAGGTATAAACATAAGAAATACAGTTAACAGTGAAAATTGTAAGTAATGCTAGGAGGACAGAGAGGTAGACTGGGTAGACAGATACATGATAGCATTTTGGGAGGATAAGGAGAGGATAAATAAATTAAATGTTAAAATTTCAAAAGGAATTGAAGAGTAGAGAGACTTAGGGGTTCAGATCTTAAAACGTGGGAAAGGAAATTGATCAAACTGTAAGGAAAGCACAAGGGATTCGAGTTTGATTAAATGGGGGATAGAGCACAAAAACAAAGAGGAAATGCTAAACCTAATTAATCATTAATTAGGTTGCAGTTAAAATATTAGGGATGAAATTGGTTTGGGTGGTAGCGAACATTCTATAAAAGTCTCAGACATGGAATTTTAGCAAATACTTTCTGAAAATCTAAGTAAATTATATCCACTGGATAGCCCCCCTCAACTAATTCAATTCCCTTCCCAGAACTATTTCAGTACATTTTACAAGTACAGCCGATCGGTGCTAAGTTGGTGATTCCTACTCCATACAAGATCTATGCTTTTTCATTCAACCTCAATAGTATCTCACATAATGCTCTTGGGCATCTTTCCCACTAACAGGGCTACTTCACTTTTAGATTATTGTGACACCTTTTTGAATATCATGATTACATTCGCTATTCGCTAACCATCTTCAGATGCTTCACCAAAGACCTAACCTCCATCATAAGGTCAGGAGTGTGACTGGTTATTGTAAAATCCAGTGTTCCGCTTCATTCACAACTCCTCCAATAATGAAGCAGTCCATCCAGCCTACATTAAGACCTGGATAACATACAGGCTGATGTGCCAATTAACGTGCATTTCAAACAAGAGAAAGCCCAGATATCCCCCTACCTACTATCCCCGGGTTCCCAACCATCAACATCGGGGAGGTGGGGAGGGGACCCAGGGGGAGGGGTGGGAGTCATCACTAACCAGAAACTGAATTGGACCAGCCATTGTTAGCTTTTAAACTAATTTTGAGTATAGTTTGAGACCTTCAATAAAACACTCCACACATCTTAATCCCCCTGAGGTCTGGCTTTATTTTTAATATGTAGGTTTCATAATATGCAACATTCGCGCCACACAAGTGCCAGGCAATGACTATCCCCAACAAGCGAGAGTCTAACCACCTCCCTTTGACATTCAACAGCATTACCACCGCCAAATCCCCCACCATCAACATCCTGGGGGGTCACCATTGACCAGAAACTTAACTGGACCAGCCACATAAATATTGTGGCAACAAGAGCAGGTCAGAGGCTAGGTATTCTGTGGTGAGTGTCTCACCTCCTGACTCCCCAAAGCCTTTCCATCATCTACAAGGCACAAGTCAGGAGTGTGATGGAATACTCTCCACTTGCCTGGATGAGTGCAGCTCCAACAACACAAGAAGCTCGACAGCATCCAGGACAAAGCAGCCTGCTTGATTGGCACCCCATCCACCACCTTAAACATTCACTCCCTCCACAACCGGCGTACTGTGGCTGCAGTGTGTACCATCTACAAGATGCACTGCAGCAACTTGCCAAGGCTTCTTCGGCAGCACCTCCCAAACCCGTGACCTCTTCCACCTAGAAGGACAAGGGCAGCAGGCGCATGGGAACACCACCACCAAGTCACACAAATTCCTGACTTGGAAATATATCGCCGATCCTTCATCGTCGCTGGGTCAAAAACCTGCAACTCCCTACCTAACAGCAGGAGTACCTTTACCACACAGACTGCAGTGGTTCAAGGCGGCGGCTCACCACCACCTTCTCGAGGGCAATTAGGGATGAGCAATAAATGCTGGCCTTGCCAGCGACGCCCACATCCCATAAATGAATTTTAAAAAAGGAGGCTAATTAAGAAGGTGGAAGCCTATGGAATTAAGGGGAAAGTGGCAGTATGGATACAAAACTGGCTCAGTGACAGGAAGGTTGGTGGTGGATGGATGTTTTTCAGACTGGGAGATAGTTTGCAGTGGTGTTCCCCAAGGGTCACTTTTGGGTCCATTACTCTTCAATTTTTATAAGTGACCTAGACTCGGGTGTTGGGAGCAGCACTATAAAGTTTGCAGATGTTATGAAACTTGGCAAAGTAGTAGATAGTGATGAGGATAGTTAGACTTCATGATGACATTGACAGGATGGTAAAGTGGGCGGAACCACGGTAGCTGGAGTTCAATGCGGAGAAGTGTGAAGCAATGCACTTTGGGAAGACTAATATGGAAAGACAGTATACTATAAATGGCACAATATTACATATGATTACATTGGATATACAGCACAGAAACAGGCCATTCGCCTCAAGCAATCCATGTCGGCATTTATGCTCCACTCGAGCTTCCTCCCGTCTTTCCTCATCTAAATCTATCAGCGTAACCCTCTATTCTCCTCTCCCTCATATGCTGGTCCAGCCTCCCCTTAAATGCATCTATACTATTCGCTTCAACCTCTCCCTGTGGTAGAGAGTTCCACATTCTCACCACTGTTTGGGTGAAGAAGTTTCTTCTGAATTCCCTATTGGATTTCTTGCTGAATATCTTATATTGATGGCCTCTAGTTATGCTCTTCCCCACAAGTGGAAACATTCTCTCTGTATCCACTCTATCAAAACCTTTCATAATTTTAAAGACATCAATTAGATCACCCCTCAGCCTTCTTTTTTCAAGAGAAAAGAGACCCAACCTGTTCATCCTTTCCTGATATGTACACCCTCGCATTTCTGATATCATCCTTGTAAATCTTCTCTGCACCCTCTCCAGTGCTTCTATATCCTTTTTATAATATGGCGACCAGAACTGTACGCAGCACTCTAAGTGTGGTCTAACCAAGGTTCGATACAGGTTTAGCATAACTTCCCTACTGTTCAATTCTATCCCTCTAAGGCTTTGCTAACCTGTGTCGCAACTTTTAGTGATTTGTGTATTTGTACTCAGAGATCCCATTGTTCCTCCACCCCACCTAAACTCGCACCCTCCAAGTGATGTGACCTTCCTATTCTTCCTACCAAAATGCAATACTTCACCTTTATCTGCGTTGAACTTCATTTGCCAATTATTTGCCCATTCTGCAAGTTTATTAAGGTCCTCCTGTAATTTGTTGCAGTCCTCCTCAGTATTGACTATCCTCCCCCCGTCCCACTCCAAATAGGTATCGTCCGCAAATTTAGAAATTGTGTTTTTGATTCGAAAGTCTAAATCGTTAATGTAAATTGTGAACAGCAGTGGTCCCAGCACTGATCCTTGTGGAACACCACTGCCCACTTGCTGCCACTCTGAATAGCTACCCTTTACCCCTACTCTCTGCTTTCTGTCTTGAAGCCAGCTAGCTATCCATTCTGCTACTTGTCCCGACTCTGCATTCTCTGACCTTATTTATTAGTCTATTATGGGGTACCATATCGAAGGCCTTTTGAAAATCTAGATAAATTACATCTACTGCATTACCATTGCCTACTCTCTCTGTTACCTCATCAAAAAATTCAATAAAGGTTGGTCAAGCAAGAATTTCCCTTTTGAAATCCATGCTGACTATTCATTATTATACTTTTTGTTTCTAGATGTTCTTCTATTCTCTCCTTTAGTAGGGATTCCATTATTTTTCCTACCACTGATGTTAAGCTGACTGGTCTATAATTTCCTGGACATGTTCTATCCCCCTTCTTAAATGTCGGTATTACGTTAGCTATCCGCCAGTCCTCTGGCACTATGGGGGAAAAATTCAGTATCGCCCCATTTGGGGCGCAATTATCGGCCGGGCGCAAAAATTAGCGCCTGCGCTAATTATCGGCACTGACTGCAAACTTGACTTTTAACGCCCCGGGAGGTGATTGGAGCGCTAAATCAGGCGCTGCACACCTGTCTTAAGGCGCAAAGGCCGAGGAGTGAGGCGCTAACTCAGAGCGCGGGCGCAGCGCAGGTGATGTCAGTTAGCGATGGAACACAGACACACTGGCGCCGGCCAGTTCTTAAAGGGGAGGGTCGATCTTGCTCTCCAGCCACACCCTGCTCATTGGAGCCTTGAATCTCGACCTGGAGAGACCTGTGATTACATTTTCAAGCCAAGGACTATGGAGAGGGTGAGAGAACGAGCTCAGCGCTTCAGCGAGCGGGCCTTGGATGCTCTGGTTGGCGCGGTGGAGCGCAGAAAATCTATACTCTTCCCTGAGAGTGGCAGGAGGCCTTTGCCGCGCGAGTACAGAAGAGTGTGGAGGGAGGTGGCTCAGGGCGTCTCCTGCAGGAGCATGGTGCCCAGGACCCATGTACAATGCCGAAAAAAGTTCAACGACCTCACTCGGGTCGTCAGGGTGAGTGGCTTTTTTTCAATACCTCTCCATCCCTCCATCTCAACCTCACTCTATGGCCAGAGGGTGTTAAAACCCCAATTAACAACACTCATCCAACACCTATGGCCCTTTCATGAAACACACACACACATTCCACACTTTGCATACAGTAAGGGCTATTCACCTATGGGAGGCACATCAGGCAAGACCATGGCTGTATATTTACTCAGACGCCGTCCTTTTTCTTGCAGGCCAAGCTGTCTCATAATAGGAGACAGCAGCAACGGACGGGTGGAGGGCGGCCTCAGCTGCAACCCCTCAGCGATCTTGAGGAGCGCGTCCACAGGATTGTGGCAAGCCGGGTGATCGGTCCCGTCGCCACTGGAGACGCCGACCCCGTTCTGGACAGCAATGGTAAGGTCATCACCTTTTTGTCCTCTGTCCTTCCACTTGTCCCTCACAACACCAGCCTTTGACACTTTCAATCCAACTTACTAAATCGCTGCACTTATTCCTCCCTTACTGCCACCCTGTCCTCACGCTAAAGCCACTCTTGTACCTCCCTGCTTTCAGATGGTGATTCACCAGCTGAGGAGACGGGCCTTCAAGCTGCCAGTGGAAGTGAAGCTGCAGCCGAGGAGGAAGATGAAGCCGTAGCATCAGTGCCACCCTCTCCCGAGGAAGCCCATGCCCACACTGGGAACACGCCTTCCCTGGAGGGGAGCAGGGGGGAAGGGTCTGATGAGGGTGAAGCTCCAGGACCCAGCGGGCTGCAGCAACGCGATGGGGGTAGGGAAGCACGGGGGCCTTCTCCCCGGAGGGAGAGTAGGCCAGCGAGTCCTGCTGCACTGGACGCAGAGGAGAAGCGGCTCATCGCTGAAATGAACACCCAGGCGGTGGACATGCACACTGAGCTCATGGGTGCAGTGGGAAGGGTGCCCGAATGCATTGAATCACTGGCAAGGAGTGTGGAGCACTTCGCTGTAGCACAGGCGGATGCCACGCTAATGCTTAGTGCTGCAATTCAGTCTCAGACTGCGGTCATGCAGACTCAGATTGAGGCCATGCGAGCACTGACTGCTGCCATCCTCGATGGTTCGGACACATTTCCCCGGGGCTCTCACCGCGCCGCAGCAGGGCTCCAGCAGATTGCTCCGGATGCTGAAGTGCTGCCCCATGGGAGTGCCAGTGTGTCGGTCGAGCAGGGAGTTGCTGTCCTCTCTCAAGATGACAGCATTCCTGCTGCCACTACTGTCACTTCTCCACTGCACTTGCCACCGCCTGTAGGACAGACTGCTGCCGCCCATGCAGAGTTGGTGCAGTCTGCAGCCGGGCCCTCCAGGCCCAGAGCTGGTCGAGGCCGTCCTTCAAGGGCATCTGCAGTCTCAGGTTATGAGAATCAGCAGCCTTCCACCAGCCTTGCTGCAGCCACTGAGGTCCCATTACGGAGAAGCAGTAGGGTGGGAAGGGGGGAAGTGCGCAAGGGAAGGAGATCACCCTCGAAGGGCAAAAAGTAGGAGGTGTGACAAAATGTTTGTCAATTTTTTATTAAAGGCCGAGGTTCGTGTTTAAACTTTTGTTTAGTGTTTTGGACATTATCTCCAGGTTGTGAGAACCAGTTATGTTAATGATTGTTTTTTTGTATTTCTTTCTATTAGTTTGTCATGAAGAAATGACACACACAGAGTTTGTAAAATAAATAAGTTTTTGTATTCAAAATGTACATGTTTGGTCTTTGGAATCATTACTGCCTTGGCCGGCTTAGGGGTTGCGGGTTGGTTTCATTCATGTTGTTCTCAATGGCAGAAGCCATTTCCTCAGCAGGGGCCTAGAAGCGGCTTGCTATCAGCCGTTGACGGACGGCCCTTGCAGTTTCAACTTTGTGGGCCGCCCTCCCGCCTTGGTGCTGCTGATGATCATCCTCCTCCTCCTCTTCCTCCTCCTCCTCTGGTGGTGCTCCAAGGCCTGGTGGCATTGGCTGGGTCCTGAGGATTGCCATGTTATGCAGCATGCAGCACACAACTACGAAGTTGGAAACTCGCTCAGGCGAGTACTGCAGGGCTCCTCCAGAATGGTCCAGACAGCGGAACCGTTGCTTCAGCACGCCGATTGTGTGCTCAACGATGTTCCTGGTAGCTTGATGGCTCTCGTTGTACCGCAGCTCAGCAGAGGTGTTGGGCGTACGGAGCGGTGTCATCAGCCAGGTGCTCAGTGGATACCCCTTGTCCCCGAGAAGCCAACCAACTGGCTGATGCGGTGCCTCGAAAAGTTCTGCCACAGTAGTCTGGCGCAGGATGAAAGCACCGTGGCAGCTGCCAGGATAGTGGGCATTGACAGCGAGTATCAGCTGTCTGTGGTCACAGACCAACTGAACATTCAAGGAATGGAACCCCTTTCTGTTCCGGAAATCCTCGGCATTCTCATGCGGAGCACGCAAAGCCACATGCGTGCAGTCAATGGCGCCCTGCACCATGGGGAAGCCCGCTATCCTCGCAAAGCCCAGAGCGCGTTCATGCTGCTTGTCTGGGGTCATGGGGAAAGAGATGTACTCTCGTCTCCTTTTAAAGAGGGCATTTGTGACCTGCCGGATGCAGCAATGCACCGCGAACTGGGAGATATTGGCGAGGTCCCCAGCAGCAGATTGAAATGAGCCAGTAGCATAAAAGTTCAGAGCCACTGTGATCTTCACTGCCACCGACAGAGACGTCCTGGACCTCAGTTGAGGCTGCAGATCTGGCTGCAGCAGGTGGCAGAGCTCAGTGAGCACCTCCTTGCTGAAGCGCAGCCTTCGCAAACACTGCTCATCAGACATATGAATGTAGGAGAGCTGGTCACAATATACCCTGGGAGGGTAAGCTCTCCTGTACAGACGCCTGTTGGCCCTCCTCCGTCTGGCCATCATTGCCACTCTCTCTCTGCGTCTCTGTGTCCTCCGATTCAGCTGGCGCAGGACGACGCCCCCAATCAGTGCAGCCCCCATAGTCTCTTAGCAAGCAAAGTTATGAAGGCCAAAAACCAAAGTAGCAGCGAAGTTATGATCAGTAGCCAAAACTACCTAACACAGCGTTGACTAAATGCAGAAGTCTCTCTTTCTCTCTCTCCGAATCTCTCTCTCTCTCTCTCAGAACGAGTGGTGCAAAAATGTCAACCACAGAGAAAGACACGAAGAGACCCCCTTTAAATAGCGCCCCCCCCAGCCCCACAGCGATTGATAGCATTCCAGTCTTCCGGTCCTTGGATGCGCCAGGCGGTAAGGATGGGGGCGCCACTCAATTTCTGCTCCGGGGCGCCACAAGGGCATTGCACCCTCGTATGACGTCACAATCTGCGTGCGCAGGAGATCGCGGCGATTAAGTTTAGCGCCGCCGCAAAATGTCTAGTTAAGTTCGCGAGCGGCGCAAACTTCGGCGCGCCTGCGCGCTAGCTGCTTTGCGCCCCATTAGCGCCCTCTTAAGGCGCTAACGGGAGGCGCAACCAACTGAATTTTTAGCCCTATATCTTTTTCTAACGAATTATTAAATATGTGTAGTAATGCCTCTGCTATCTCTTCCCTGGATTCTTTTAAAATGTGCGGATGTAATTCTTTGAGTTTGATTAGTTTATTTAATATATCCCCTTTTTTATTTTAAATGCAGTTATCTCATTACTCATCTCATCATCCAATGTCATGTCCACCTGTTCTTTCTCCCTGGTAAATACCAAAGCAAAATAATGATTTAATATTTCTGCCATCTCTCTATCATTACCTGTGGTATTATCCTGTCTATCCCTTAATGTCCCTATTCCCATCCCAACCTTCCTTTTTTTATTGATGTGCCTATAAAATATTTTACTATTTTGTTTTATGTTCCTTGATAATTTAATTTCATAGTTCCTCTTTGCCTTCCTAATTGTTTTATTCACTCTTTCCTAATCCCTTTGTATTCTCTCTTATCATGCACTCCTCTGCTGTCTATGTACTGAATGTATGCCTCTTTCCTTACCCTCAATTGTTCCCTTATGTCTTTATTCATCCATGGACTCTCATTAGTGTTTAGTTGGTTCTTTCCTTTTAGCTGAATATATTTTTCCTGCACTCTGTTGAACACTGTTTTAAATGTTTCCCATTGTCATGCCACATCGTTGTTTGCCAATATTGTTGCCCATTTTATCTTCCCAAGTTCTATTCACAGCCCCAAAAATCAGCTTGTCTTCAATTTATTAACCTGGTTTTTGTCATACTTATTTCCTTCTCTATTATCATCTTAAAGTGTATTATATTATGGTCACTATTGCATATATGTTCCCCTACTTTTACTTCTCTTATCTGCTCTGGCTCATTCCCCATAACTAGATCCAATAGCGAATCCTTCCTTGTTGGGCTTTTTACATATTGGATTAGAAAGGAGTCCTGTAGTCATTGTAAGAACTCCATTCCCTTATCCCCTTTATCTACCTCTTCTGTCCAATGAATAAATATCGAGTAGTTGAAATCCCCCATGATTAATATATGTTTTTTTACTCATTTCTCTAATTTGTCTGTATATTTCTTCCTCCACCTCCTTTCCACTATTAGGTGGTCTGTAGACTACACCTATTAGTGTGATTGATCTTTTAACACTATCCATATGGATTCTATTTTTGTCTTGATGATATTTACATCCCTTTTTTCTACTGCCATTATGTTATCCCTAATAAGTACAGCTACTCCACATCCCCTCTTTCTCTCTTTTCTAAATATGTTATGCCCTGCAATGTTTAATTCCCAGTCCTGATTTTTCTGCAGCCATGTCTCAATAATCCCGACTATATCTGGTTCCTCCAAATGCATGCTTGCCTCCAGCTTCCCTGTTTTATTACGGACACTGTGTGCATTGCTGTACAGACCGTTTAACTCATTTTTAATAGGATTTCCTCTCACTTTATGTTTAACCATCTTTTTAGACTCCTGTTCTATAACTATTTATTCCCCTGCCATCAATGCCCTTACTTTATGCTTTCATATACTCATTTTTCCTTTTTTTATTTATATTTAGGCTGCTTACATTTCTTGTAGATCCCTCTCCCCCATCTTACTAGTTTAAAGCCTTTGCCACCTCCCTATTTACCCTTTCCGTTAGGACATGGGTCCCATCCCGGTTCAGGTGGAGCCCGTCCCAGAACTGGTGCCAGTGTCCCATGAAAAGGAACCCCTGTATTCCCACACCAGCCCTTTAGCCTGCACTTAAAAAGTGTAGATGAGCAGAGAGACCTTGGTGTCCATATACACAAATCTTTAATGGTGGCAGGTCAAGTTGATAAGGTAGTTAAAAAGCATATGGGTTATTCAGGTTTATAAATAGAGGAATAGAATATAACAGCAGAGAGATCAGGCTAGAACTTTATAAATCACTGGTTAGGCCTCAGCTGGAGTATTGTGGACAAATCTGGGCACCACACTTCAGGCAATATGTAAAGGCCTTAGAAAGGGTACAAAGAGGTTTTTTTTTATTCGTTCATGGGATGTGGGCGTCGCTGGCAAGGCCAGCATTTATTGCCCATCCCTAATTGCCCTTGAGGAGGTGGTGGTGAGCCGCCGCCTTGAACCGCTGTAGTCCGTGTGGTGAAGGTATTCCCACAGTGCTGTTAGGGAGGGAGTTCCAGGATTTTGACCCAGTGATGATGAAAGATCGGCGATATACTTCTAAATCAGGATGGTGTGTGACTTGGAGGGGAACTTGGAGGTGGTGATGTTCCCATGCACCTGCTGACTTTGTCCTTCTAGATGGAAGAGGTCGCGGGTTTGGGAGGTGCTGCCGAAGAAGCCTTGGCGAGTTGCTGCATTGCATCTTGTAGATGGTACACACTGCAGCCACAGTACGCCGGTGGTGGAGGGAGTGAATGTTTAATGTGGTAGATGAGGTGCCAATCAAGTGGGCTGCTTTGTCCTGGATGGTGTCGAGCTTCTTGAGTATTGTTGGAGCTGCACTCATCCAGGCAAGTGGAGAGTAGTCCATCACACTCATTACTTGTGCCTTGTAGATGGTAGAAAGGCTTTGGGGAGTCAGGAAGTGCGACACTCGCCCCAGAATACCTAGCCTCTGACCTGTTCTTGTTGCCACAGTATTTATGTGGTTGGTCCAGTTAAGTTTCTGGTCAATGGTGACCCCCAGGATGTTGATGGTGGGGGGATTCGGCGATGGTAATGCCACTGAATGTCAAGGGGCAGTGGTTCGACTCTTGCTTGTTAGAGATAGTCATTGCCTGGCACTTGTGTGGCGCGAATGTTACCTGCTACTTATCAGCCCTAGCCTGAACGTCGTCCAGGTCTTGTTGCATGTGGGCACATTATCTGAGGAGTTGTGAATGGCACTGAACACTGTGCAGTCATCAGCGAACATCCCCATTTCTGACCTTATGTTGGAGGGAAGGTCATTGATGAAGCAGCTGAAGATGGTTGGGCCTAGGACACTCCCTGAGGAACTCCTGCAGCGATGTCCTGGGGTTGAGATGATAGACCTTCAATCACCACAACCATCTTCCTTTGTGCTAGGTATGACTACAGCCAGTGGAGAGTTTTCCCCCCCGATTCCCATTGACTTTAGTTTTACTAGGGCTCCTTCATGCCACACTCGGTCAAATGCTGCCTTGATGTCAAGGGCAGTCACTCTCACCTCACCTTTGGAATCCAACTCTTTTGTCCATGTTTGGATCAAGGCTGTAATGAGGTTGGGAGCTGAGTGGTCTTGGCGGAACCCAAACTGTGCATCAGTGAGCAGGTTATTGGTGAGTAAGTGCCGGTTGATAGCACGGTCGATGACACCTTCTATCACTTTGCTGATGATTGAGAGTAGACTGATGGGGCACTAATTGGCCGGGTTGGATTTGTCCTGCTTTTTGTGGACAGGACATGCCTGGGCAGTTTTCCACATTGTCGGATAGATGCCAGTGTTGTAGCTGTACTGGAACAGCTTGGCTAGAGGCACAGCTCGTTCTAGAGCACAAGTCTTCAGCACGATAGCCGGGATGTTGTCAGGGCCCATAGCCTTTGCTGTATCCAGTGCACTCAGCTGTTTCTTGATAACATGTGGAGTGAATCGAACTGGCTGAAGACTGGCTTCTGTGATGGTGGGCACCTCAGGAAGGGGCCGATATGGTTGCAAATGCTTCAGCCTTGTCTTTTGCACTCACGTGCTGGGCTGCACCATCATTGAGGATGGGGATATTCATGGAGCCTTCTCCTCCCGTTAGTTGTTTAATGGTCCACCACCATTCACAACTGGATGTGGCAGGACTGCGGAGCTTTGATCTGATCCGTTGATTGTGGGATCGCTTAGTCCTGTCTATAGCATGCTGCTTCTGCTTTTTAGCATGTATGTAGTCTTGTGTTGCAGCTTCCCCAGGTTGGCACCTCATTTTTAGGTACGCCTGGTGCTGCTCCGGGCATGCTCTTCTACACTCCTTATTGAACCAGGGTTGGTCCCCTGGCTTGGTGGTAATGGTAGAGTGAGGGATATGCCGGGCCATGAGGTTACAAATTGTGGTGGAATACAGTTCTGCTGCTGCCCCACAGAGCCTCAGGGATGCCCAGGTTTGAGCTGCTTGATCTGTTCTGAATCTATCTCATTTAGCACGGTGGTAGTGCCACACAACACGATGGAGGGTGTCCACAGTGTGAAGACAGGATTTCGACTCCACAATGACTGTGCGGTGGTCACTGCTACCAATACTGTCATGGATAGATGCATCTGCGATAGCTAGATTGGTGAGGACGAGGTCAAGTAGGTTTTTCCCTCGTGTTGGTTCTCTCACCACCTGTCGCAGGCTCAGACTGGCAGCTATGTCCTTCAGGACTCGGCCAGCTCGGTCAGTAGTCGTGCTACCGAGCCACTCTTGGTGATGGACATTGAAGTCCCTCACCCAGAGTACATTCTGTGCCCTTGCTACTCTCAGTGCTTCTTCCAAGTGGTGTTCAACATGGCGGAGTAATGATTCATCAGCTGAGGGAGGGCGGTATGTGATAATCAGCAGGAGGTTTCCTTGCCCATGCTTGACCTGAAGCCATGAGACTTCATGGGGTCCGGAGTCAATGTTGAGGACTCCCAGGGCCACTCCTTCCCGACTGTATACCACGGTGCTGCCACCCCTGGTGGGTCTGTCCTTCCCGTGGGACAGGGCATACCCAGGGATGGTGATGGAGGAGTTTGGGACATTACCAGGATGTTACCAGGGAGGTTGGAAAAGTTAGGACTGGTCTCCTTGAAAGAGAAAACGTTAAGAGGTGACCTAATGGAGGTTTTCAAGATGATGAGAGGTTTTGTTAGAATCGATAGATAAAAACTATTCCCTCTGGTGAGTGGGTCAATAACCAGGAGGTCACAGATTAAAAATCATTGACAAAAGAGGGGAGATGAGGAGAAATTTTTTCACTCAGTCGTCAGGATCTTGAACGCTCTACCGGAAAAGTTGGTGGAAGCTGATTCCATAATTAATTTTTAAAAGGGAGTTGGACAGGTACTTGAGGCTGAGGAACTTACAGATAAAAGCAGGGATGTGGGACTTAGCACAACTTATCTTTCAAAGAGAAAGCACAGGCATGATGGGCCGGATAGCCTCCTTTTCTGCTGTAAGTTTCTGTGATTCTATGATTCTCCAAGTGAAAATTAATTTTTTCCTTGACAATGGTCTCAAGTAGTTAGACTGACTGGCCTGTAATTACCAGTTTTATCCCTCTCCCCTTTTTTTTTTTGAACAGGGGTGTAACATTTGCAATCCTCCAGTCCTCTGGCACCACTCCCATATCCAAGGAGGATTGAAAGATTGTGGATAGCTTTTGCTATCTCCTCTGCAGCAACCTAGGATGCATCCTATCTGGACCAGGTGACTTGTTAACTTTGAGTGATGCCAACCTATTTAATACCTCCTTGCTATCTATTTTTATCCTATCCAATATCTCTACTCCCTCCTCCTCTACTGTGACATTAAATTTGTCCTCCACTTTTGTGAAGACAAAAGTACTCATTCAGAACTCATGCCCTCTGCCTCCACAAGAAGATATCCTTTTTTGTCCCTAATCAGCTGTACCATTCCTTTCACTATCCTTTTACTTTTTATATGTTTTTAAAAGGTTTATCGCTTCCCTTTTATGTTATGCACCAGTCTTTTCTCATACTTTCACTTTGCACTTCTTATATCCTTTTCCCCCCCTGGACTCTCTCTATTCTACCTGGTTTTCTACTGTATTCTGTACCTGACATTGTTTTATTGTAACCTCCATTTCCTTTGTCAGCCAGCGAGCTCTAGTTTTGGATGCCCTATTTTTCCTTCTTATGGGAATATACTTGGTTTGTCTCCAAACTATCTCTGGCTTGAAGGCCAGCCATTGCTGACTTACTGTTTTCTTGGCCAATCTTTGTTTCCAGTCCACCTGTGCTAGATCCCTTCTCAAATCACTGAAATTCATTCTCTTCCATTTAGGTATTTTCACCTTTGATTTTTATTTGTTCCTTTCCGTATCTACTTTAAACCTATTTATATTATAATCACTATTATCCACATGTTCTCCAACTGAAATTTGCCCTACTTCATTCTCTAGAACGAGACCCAGCACTGCTTCCTTCATCATTGGCCTAGAGACACACTGATTAAGAAAGTTCTCCGATATACATTTTATATAGTAAGGTTCTTCCCCTAACAAGATGAGTCAATAAACTAAAAAGACTTATAGTTACCAAGCCTGGGCAGAAACCAGAAGATGTTTTACATTGGCTGTGGCTGTCATAAGTCAACTTTTCTTCCCAGGGGGACACACTCAACTAAGCTGCTAACTGTCTCTATATTTAAGGCCTGAAAAGTACAACCTACTGGTCTCTTGTTATAACTATCAATCAGATCATTAGGATGAAAGACAGTTACCAAATCGAAACACGAGGAATGAAATTAATGAACGGACAAAGGCCTTTGAACAAACTGTGGCAGTGTTATCACACCAAGTGCATTACTGACAGCTGTAACCTTGCAAAATTGCCTTTATATGTAACCATTTACACAAACCGGCTATCTTCCCACAATTACGTGTTGTGCTTCATTCGTTCATTCATTCAATTGGTGCTATAATTCCTTAACTTGATAGTTACATCATATGGCCTTGCCATAGTAGAATAGATCATAAAATGATGTTTATGTCTCATCAATATACTCCTTACTCTCACATTGAGCTGGCAGGCAGCTAACCAGCATAAAGATGTCACAGCCTCTTGGTCCCCTGTGCAACTGGAAAGATGAATAGCCTTCAAGATGTCATTCTGTCAACACCTGCACAGCCTTCTAAGCTAAGCTTATGATGTTTATATCAAAGGATAATTAGTGCCATGAGATCAGTTACAATTGAAAGGTTTACTGGACAGTGTTCCGATTTAGAATCTACAAGTCTCTGTATTAACCATACATGTATATAAAATGCAAGCCTGTCTCATGATTTTACTTTCATTCAAAATCTACTTTACTTTATGACTCAAATTTCATTTTAAATTTGATCTTCTAACAGAGCCCTGCTTTTCAGCGTTGAAACTAGTGAGATGCCGTCACTTTTAACACTTGGATCAGTTTTCCTGTCTTTACTCAGATAACCCATACGCTATTTTACCTATATCAAGCTATTAGAAAGACTTGCATTTTTATAGCGCCTTTCACGACCTCAAGATGTCCCAAAGTGCTTTACAGCCAATGAAGTACTTTTTTTTGAAGTGTAGTCACTGTTGTAATGTAGGAAACACGGCAGCCAATTTGTGCACAGTAAGCTCCCACAAACAGTAATGTTTTAATGACTGGATAATCTGTTTTGGTGATGTTGGTTGAGAGATATTGGCCAGGACACTGGGGCAAATTTCCATGCTTTTCTTTGAAATAGTGCCATGGGATCTTTTATGTCCACCTGAGAGAGCAGATGGAGCCTCGGTTTAATGTCTCATCTGAAAGACGGCACCTCCGACAGTGGAGTGTCAGCCTAGATTTGTGTGTTCAAGTCTCTGGAGTGGGACTTGAACCCACAACCTTCTGACTCCGAGGCGAGTGTGCTACCCACTGAGCCACAGCCGACACCTAGTAACCGGTTACATTTCGTACCCTGCAACTCTCAACTATTTTTTCCATGGTTCCCCACTCAGCTATCCCTCTCTCGGTTCCTGGGTGACGGTCGCCCTGACAGTTCCGCTCCATAGGCCCCACCACATCCCAGTTATAGGAGCAATCAGGTTCATCATGCTCTTTCACACCTTTACCTGCTTTAGGGTCTTTCTAACTAAGGGCAATCAATATAACGGAAAGGATCGTCTGCGCACAGCAGAGTTATCGACATAATTCCCACCATTCATGACTTCCTAACACACTAATACTATCATTTATTACTGCATGTGTACCAAGTGTTCATGAGAAACATTAGACTTTTGTAAAATCAACCATGAACTTAAAAACAGCAGTGGGTTGGATATCTAAACCTCACCACTGATAATAACCCTGCAGGCAGAAGCATTATTAAGTGATATTATGGCCCCGAACCATTAACAACATTGTTTTTCCCCCAAATTGCGTTATCTCTGTTGGGATTAGGTATACAATAAAGTCTGGAAAATGGCAAGTGGCAGTGATATGCTTGCACTCTGATACAATAGAAATCACAAAGTATTTCATTCATTTCAGACACGCAAAGTTCATTTTTGCTTCAGACCAGCTGGTTACTCGGATGCTGCAATTGGGAGATTCTTGAATCCGGAGTGAAACCACAAACTAGTAATAGTTCTTTTTTAAACATATTGCAGCAGCAGAGGGAGCTGTTCCATCGAGACAGGCTCCACTTAAGAAACAGGAGCAGGAGTAGGCCAATTGGCCCCTCGAGCCTGCTCCGCCATTCAATAAGATCATGGCTGATCCAATCTTGGCCTCAACACCACTTTCCCGCTCTCTTTCCATACCCCTTGACTCCCTTGTAGTTCAAATGTCTGTCAATCTCTGCCTTGAATATATTCAATGACTCCGCCTCCACAGCTCTCTGGGGTAGAGAATTCCAAAGATTCTCGACCCTCAGAAGAAATTCCTCCTCATCTCCATCTTAAATGGGCAACCCCTTATTCTGAAACTATGCCCCCTAGTTCTAGATACCCCCACTAGGGGAAACATCCTCTCAGCATGCACCCTGCCAATCCCCCTCAGAATCTTGTGTTTCAATAAGATCACCTCTCATTCTTCTAAACTCCAATGAGTATAGGCCCAACCTGCTCAACCTTTCGTCATATGTCAACCCCTTCATCCCAGGAATCAACCTAGTGAACCTTCTCTGCACTGCCTCCAATGCAAGTATATCCTTCCTCAAATATGGAGACCAAAACTGTACGCAGTACTCCAGGTGCAGTCTCACCAGCGCCCTGTAAAGTTGCATCAAAACTTCCCTACTTTTATACTCCATCCCTCTTGCAATAAAGGCCAACATTCCATTAGCCTTCCTAATTACTTGCTGTACCTGCATGCTAACTTTTTGTGTTTCATGTACTAGGACCCCCAGTTCCCTTTGTACCATAGTATTTTGTAGTCTCACTCCATTTAAATAATAATTTGCTTTTTCATTCTTCCTTCCAAAGTGGATAACCTCACATTTTCCCACATTATACTCCATCTACCAAATTTTTGCCCACTCACTTAACCTATCTATATCCCTTTGCAGACTCTGTGTCCTCCTCAACACTTGCTAACCGGGCTGGGACCAGCATCCTGGCGAAGCGAATAACTAGGGCTGTAGATAGGGCTTTAAACTAAAAGAGGGGGAGGGGTCAGGTGAGGGGAAATTTAGAAATCTAAAGAGAAAGGTCAAGGCAATAGAGCAATGTAGCGATTTGGGTAAAAATAAGCAATGTGATAGGAAGGGACAGAAAGTTTAATAGCAGTGCAACAGAGAATAAGGTCAAAGCAGGGAATAATGGTAAAAAAATTAAATTCAAGGTTCTTTGTCTGAATGCACGAAGCATTCGTAACAAGATAGATGAACTCGTGGCACAAATAGAGATAAATGGGTTTGATCTAATAGCCATTACAGAGACATGGTTGTAAGGTGGCCAAGGTTGGGAACTAAATGTTCCAGGGTACATAACGTTTCGAAAAGACAGGCAGAATGGAGAAGGAGGGGCAGTAGCCCTGATGATAAAGGGTGACATAAGGACAGTAGAAAGGATCTCTGCTTGGAAGATCAGGAAGTCGAATCAGTATGGGTGGAGATAAGGAATAACAAGGGGCAAAAAACACTGGTGGGAGTAGTATATAGGCTCCCTTACAGTAGCTATATCATTGAACAGAATATTAATCAAGAAATAGTAGGAGCTTATAACAAAGGCAATGCAATAATCATGGGGGACTTTAATCTTCATATAGACTAGGCAAATCAAACTGGCAAAGGTAGTCTGGAGGACGAGTTCATGGAATGCATTCGGGACCGTTTCCTAGAACAATACATCATGGAACCAACCAGGGAACAGACTATTTTAGATCTTGCATTGTATAATGAGACAGGGTTAAGTAGCAATCTCATAGTAAATGAACCTCTGGGCAGAATGATCATAAGTTTGAGAGTGACTTGCCTAAGTCCAAAACTAGAGTCTTAAACTTAAATAAAGCCAATTACATAGGTATGAGGTGCGAGTTGGCTAAGGTAGATTTGAAAAATAGATTAAAAGGTATGGCAGTAGATAAGCAGTGGCTAGCATTTAAAGAAATATTTCATAATTCTCAACAAAAATACATTCCATTGAGAAACAAAAACTCCACGGGAAAAGTGATCCAATCGTGGCTAACTAAAGAAGTTAATGATAGCATTAGATTTAAAGAAGAAGCTTATAATGTTGCGAAGAATAGTAGTAAGCCAGAGAGTTTCAGAAACCAGCAAAGGATGACCAAAAATTGATAAAAAGGGAAAAAATAAAATGAGAGAAAACTAGCAAGAAATATAAAAGCAGATTGTAAGAGCTTCTACAAGTATGTAAAAAGGAAGAAAGTAGCAAAAGTAAACATTGGTCCCTTAGAGGCTGAGACAGGAGAAATTATGGGGAATAAGGAAATGGCAGAAAAGTTAAACAAATATTTTGTATCTGTCTTCACAGCAGAAGACACAAAAATCATACCAAAAATGGTGGGGAACCAAGAGTCTAATGAGGGTGAGGAACTTAACGTAATTAATATAAGTAGAGAAAAAGTACTAGAGAAACTAATGGGACTAAAAGCCGACAAATCCCCTGAACCGGACGGCCTACATCCTAGGGTTCTAAAAAAGAGGTGGCTGAAGAGATTGGTTTGATCTTCCAAAATTCCCTAGATTCTGGAATGGTCCCAGCGGATTGGAAGGTCACAAATGGAACACCGCTATTCAAGAAAGGAGAGAGAAAACAGGGAACTACAGGCCAGTAAGCCTGATATCAGTTGTCAGGAAAATGCTGGAATCCATTGTTAAGGAAGTGATATCAGGGCACTTAGAAATTATGATGCGGAGATGCCGGTGTTGGACTGGGGTGGACAAAAGTGAGAAGTCGCACAACACCAGGTTATAGTCTAACAGCTTTATTTGAAATCACAAGCTTTCGGAGCGCTGCTCCTTCACCTGATGAAGGAGCAGCGCTCCGAAGGCTTGTGATTTCAAATAAAGCTGTTAGACTATAACCTGGTGTTGTGCGACTTCTCACTTAGAAATTAGGCAGAGACAACATGGTTTTATGAAAGGGAAATCGTGTTTGACTAATTTATTACAGTTTTTTGAGGATGTAACTAGCAGGGTAGATAAAGGGGAACCAGTGGATGTAGTATATTTGGATTTCCAAAAGGCATTCGATAAGGAGCTACATAAAAGGTTATTACACAAGATTAAGGATCATGGGGTTGGGGGTAATATAATAGCATGGATAGAGGATTGGTTAACAGAAAGAAAACAGAGAGTAGGGCTGGATTTTGTGAATGGAGACGGGACTGCTGCTTGCCGGGTCTCAGTCCCGCCTCTATCAGCCTCTGGCCAACCAGCGGGATTTTCCCGATTGACCTGGTTAAGCCCGCCCTGTGGGCTCAGCAGGCCAATTAGGGGGAAGTCACTGACAAAGCACGTCAACGTCTGACGTGCCATCTGTCAAGACTTCTTGAAAGAAGAAATATCAGCGTTTGACAGCTCTGTGAAGCTGTCAAACACTGACATTCTGTGTAGTTTGATGAGCCCTTGTGTTCAGGACTCATCAAACCTTTCTACTTTGTAGAAATCAGATGACTGTTGTTTCGGAGGATCCAACAGCCAGTCTGTGAAATCTACAATGAAGATGTCGGGACTCTGGAACCACAGCGGCTGAAGGCTGTAGGCAGAAACAAAGATAAGTGAACATTTTATAATACTTTACACTCACCTCACATACATACCACTCAACACTTACACCCATCACTCACCTCTACATTGCACTTTCAGACCCCTCCGACCCCCTACTCGACTGCTCCACCCCGGCGGGGTTCTCAGAGGTCGGGAAGCCTGCACTTGAAAAGGTAAAATAGGACTAATTCTTTTTTCTGCCTGTTAACTACCTGTTAACAGGCAGTTAAAAGGATTTAATCCCTTTCCCGCCTCGAGGAGACGGGACCCGGGTCAGGACGGCTTCCCACCTCCTAGCAAAAGGGCACGGGGGCGGGTTTGCCATCCGCCCCCACATTCTGCAACTTTACTGGCAGTCCCGCCTCCTCGGGGCTGGCAAAATCTAGCCCTAGGGATAAACGGATCTTTTTCAGGTTGGTAGTTTGTAACTAGTGCAAGGATCAGTGTTGGGGCCTCAGCTATTTACAATCTATATTAATGACCTAGATGAAGGGACCGGATGTAACGTATTCAAGTTTGCTGATGATACAAAGCTAGATGGGACAGTAAGCTGTGAGGAGAACACAATGAGTCTGCAAAGGGATATAGATAGACTAAGTAAGTGGGTAGTAAGGTGGCAGATGGAGTATAATGTAGGGAAATGTGAGGTTATTCACTTTGGTAGGAAGAATAGAAAAACAGAATATTTTTTTAAATGGTGAGAAACTTTCAAATGTTGTTGTTCAGAGAGATTTGGGTGTCCTCGTGCAAGAAACACAGAAAGCTAGCATGCAGGTACAGCAAGCAATAAGGAAGGCTAATGGCATGTTGGCCTTTAGTGCAAGGGGTTTGGAGTATAAGAGTAAGGAAGTCTTGCTACAATTGTACAGGGCCTTGGTGAGACCACACCTGGAGTACTGTGCACAGTTTTGGTCTCCTTATCTAAGGAAGGATATACTTGTCTTGGAGGCGGTGCAACGAAGGTTCACTAGATTGATTCCTGGGATGAGAGGGCTGTCCTATGATGAGAGATTGTGTAGAATGGGCCTATACTCTCTGGAGTTTAGAAGAATGAGAGGTGATCTCATTGAGACATACAAGATTCTGAAGGGGATTGTCAGGGTAAATGCTGAGAGGTTGTTTCCCCTGGCTGGAGTGTCTAGAACTAGGGGGCATAGTCTCAGGATAAGGGGAAGGGGTAGGCCATTTAAGACCGAGATAAGGAGGAATTTCTTCACTCAGAGGGTTGTGAATCTTTGGAATTCTCTGCCCCAGAGGGCTGTGAATGCTCAGTCGTTGAGTATATTCAAGGCTGAGATAGATAGATTTTTGGACACTGAGGGAATCAAGGGATATGGAGATAGGGCGGGAAAGTGGAGATGAGGTAGAATATCAGCCATGATCTAACTGAATGGCGGAGCAGGCTCGAGAGGCCATATGGCTTACCGCTGCTCCTATTTCTTATGTTCTTATAGGTTCCACCTTTCTCAGAACATTATGAGTATAGACAGAGACATAGAACAGTACAGCACAGTACAGGCCCTTCGGCCCTCGATGTTGTGTCGAGCATTGTCCGAAACCAAGATCAAGCTATCCCACTCCCTATCATTCTGGTGTGCTCCATGTGCTTATCCAATAACCGCTTGAAAGTTCCTAAAGTGTCCGACTCCACTATCACAGCAGGCAGTCCATTCCACACCCCAACCACTCTCTGAGTAAAGAATCTACCTCGGACATCCCTTCTATATCTCCCCCCATGCACCTTATAGTTATGCCCCCTTGTAACAGCTACCTCCACCCGAGGAAATAGTCTCTGAACATCCACTCTATCTATCCCCCTCATCATCTTATAAATACATAAGAACATAAGAAATAGGAGCAGGAGTAGGCCAATCGGCCCCTCGAGCCTGCTCCGCCATTCAATAAGATCATGGCTGATCTGATCCTAACCGCCAATCTACTATCTACTATCACAGAACCATCTCCTGCATCTAACAGAATTGCACACACGAAATAGGAGCAGAATCAGGCTACACGGTCCCTGGGCCCGCTCCACTACCCACAGGGCCATGACCGATCCGAACCTAGACTCATGTCCAAATTCCTGCCCGCTCCCCGTAACCCTTAATGCCCTTTACTTCGAGGAAACTGTCTATTTCTGTTTTAAATTTATTTAATGATGTAGCTTCTACAGCTTTTTGTGGCAGCATATTCCATAGACCTACCACCCTCTGAGTGAAGTAGTTCCTCCTCATCTCAGTTTTGAAAGAGCAGCCCCTTATTCTAAGACTATGTCCCCTAGTTCTAGTCTCACCCGTCATCGGGAACATCCTCCCCGCATCCACCCGATCCAACCCCTTCACAATCTTATATGTTTCAATAAGATCGCCTCTCATTCGTCTGAACTCCAATGAGTAGAGTCCCAATCTACACAACCTCTCCTCATATGACCACCCCCTCATCCCCGGGATTAAGCGAGTGAACCTTTTTTGCACTGCCTCGAGAGCAAGGATGTCTTTCCTTAAGTAAGGACACCAAAACTGTATGCAGTATTCCAGGTGCGGTTTCACCAATACCTTGTACAACTGAAGCAATACCTCCCTATTTTTATATTCTATCCCCCTAGCAATTAAAGCCAACATTCCATTTGCCGCCTTAATCACTTGCTGCACCTGCATACTAACCTTTTGAGTTTCGTGCACCAGGACCCCCAGATCCCTTTGCACTTCAGTACTCTCCAGTTTCTTGCCATTAAGATAATAAATTGCTCTAGGATTTTTCCTGCCAAAGTGCATCACCTCACACTTTCCAGTGTTGTATTCCATCTGCCAAATCTCTGCCCACTTACTTAGCCTGTCTATGTCCCCTTGCAGGTTTTTTATGTCCTCCTCACTCACTACTTTCCCTCCCATCTTAGTATCATCTGCAAATTTTGATATGTTACACTTGGTCCCTTCCTCCAAATCGTTAATATAGATTGTAAAGAGTTGGGGACCCAGCACTGACCCCTGTGGAACACCACTAGTTACTGATTGCCAGTCTGAGAATGAACCATTTATCCCAACTCTTTGCTTTCTGTTAGATAGCCAATCCTCTATCCATGCCAGAATATTACCCCCAATAAACCTCTATTAAGTCGCCTCTCATCCTCCTCCGCTCTAAAGAGAAAAGCCCCAACTCCCTCAATCTTTCCTCATAAGACCTCCCACCCAAACCAGGCAGCATCCTGGTAAATCTCCTTTGCACTCTTTCCAATGCTTCCACGTCCTTCCTATAGTGAGGTGACCAGAACGGCACACAATATTCCAAATCTGGTCTCACCAAGGTCCTGTACAGTTGTAGCATAACCTCACGGTTCTTAAACTCAAACCCCTTGTTAATAAACGCTAACACACTATAGGCCTTCTTTACTGCTCTATCCACTTGAGTGGCAACCTTCAGAGATCTGTGGATATGAACCCCCAGATCCCTCTGCTCCTCCACGTTCCTCAGAACCCTGCCGTTGACCCTGTAATCCTTATTCAAATTTGCCCTACCAAAATGAATCACCTCGCACTTATCAGGGTTAAATTCCATCTGCCATTTTTCGGCCCAGCTCTGCATCCTATCAATGTCTCTTTGCAGCCGACAACAGCCCTCCACCTCATCCAGTACTCCACCAATCTTGGTGTCATCAGCAAATTTACTGATCCACCCTTCAGTCCCCTCCTCCAAGTCATTGATAAAAATCACAAACAGCAGAGGACCCAGCACCGACCCCTGTGGCACACCGCTGGCAACTGGTCTCCAGTCCGAAAATTTTCCATCCACCACCACCCTCTGCCTTCTATGAGATAAAATTGAGAGGTCGCACAACACCAGGTTATAGTCCAACAGTTTTATTTGAAATCACAAGCTTTCGGAGCTATCGATTGCTCCTTCCTCAGGTGAAGTAAATTAGATACAGAATCACCAAAGCATATATAGATAGAAAACAAAGCATGTGTACCTTACAATTGCAGACCACTAAATTAAATCATCCTGACTATCTGCCGAGGTGTGATAAAGTTAATTAAGTCAGCCAGGAAGGTACCACATCAAAGACATAGCAAGATACAACTGAGACAATGAGGTGTAGTCGCAGGGGTTCTAACGTGTCAAAAGCTGCCGTCTGTATGTAAAACGAAAAGCTTTAAAATTTTTACTTTTTTACTGGGAACATTTTTACTTTTTTACTGGGAATCACATCTGTGAACAAGCTAACGACGACTCGAGTCCGGATCACGTCATGTATCGTGACATAAACCCAAGATCCCGATTGAGACCGTCTTCATGAGTGCGGAACTTGGCTATCAGTTTCTGCTCGATGATTTTGCGTTGTCGTGTGTTTCTAAGGTTGCCTTGGAGAACGCTTACCCGCAGATCCGAGGCTGAATGTCCTTGACTGCTGAAGTGTTCCCCGACTGGGAGGTAACAATCCTGCCTGGCGATTGTTGCGCGGTGCTCGTTCATACGTTGTCTCAGTGTCTGCATGTTCTCGCCGATGTACCATGCCGCGGTGCATTCTTTCCTGCAACGTATGAGGTAGACAACGTTGGCCGAGTCACATGAGTATGTACCATGTCCCTGGTGGGTAGTGTCCTCAAGTGTGATGATGGTATCTGTGTTGATGATCTGGCATGTCTTGCAGAGTTTGCCATGGCAGGGTTGTGTGGTGTCGTGGTCGCTGTTATCCTGAAAGCTGGGTAATTTGCTGCGAACGATGGTACTTCTGAGGTTAGGCGGCTGTTTGAAGGCAAGTAGTGGAGGCGTGGGGATGGCCTTAGCGAGGTGTTTGTCGTCATCGATGAGATGTTGAAGGCTGCGAAGAACATGGCGTAGTTTCTCCGCTCCGGGGAAGTACTGGACGACGTAGGGTACCCTGTTGGTTGTGTCCCGTGTTTGCCTTCTGAGGAGGTTTTTGCGATTTTTCGCTGTGGCCCGTCGGAACTGTCGATCGATGAGTCGAGCGTCATATCCCGTTCTTACGAGGGCGTTTTTCAGCGTCCGTAGGTGTCCATCGCGTTCCTCCTCGTCTGAGCAGATCCTGTGTATTCGCAGGGCTTGTCCATAGAGGATGGCTTCTTTAACATGGTTAGGGTGGAAGCTGGAGAAGTGGAGCATCGTGAGGTTGTCCGTGGGCTTGCGGTAGAGTGAAGTGCTGAGGTGTCCGTCTTTGATGGAGATTCGTGTGTCCAGGAATGAGACCGATTCTGAGGAGTAGTCCATGGTGAGTTTGATGGTGGGATGGAACTTGTTTATGTTATCGTGTAGTCTTTTCAGTGATCCTTCGCCATGGGTCCAAAGGAAGAAAATGTCGTCGATGTATCTGGTGTACAGCGTTGGCTGGAGGTCCTGTGCAGCGAAGAAGTCTTGCTCGAACTTGTGCATGAAGATGTTGGCGTATTGGGGTGCGAATTTGGTCCCCATGGCTGTTCCGTGTGTTTGGGTAAAAAAATGGTTGTCGAAGGTGAAGACATTGTGGTCAAGGATGAAGCGGATGAGTTGTAGGATGGCGTCTGGAGATTGGCTGTTGTTGATGTTGAGTACTGAGGCTATTGCAGCGATGCCGTCATCGTGGGGGATACTGGTGTAGAGTGCCGATACGTCCATCGTGGCAAGGAGTGTTCCTGGTTCAACTGGTCCGTGGGTGCTGAGTTTCTGTAAGAAGTCTGTAGTGTCGCGACAGAAGCTGGGGGTTCCCTGTACGATGGGTTTCAGAATGCCCTCGACGTATCCAGAGAGGTTCTCACACAGGGTTCCATTGCCTGATACGATAGGACGTCCGGGTGTGTTGGCTTTGTGTATCTTTGGGAGGCAGTAGAAGTCTCCCACGCGGGATGAGAGCGCGTAGGATGTTTTGAAGGTCTGGATCGAAGGTCTTGATCAGTCTATTGAGTTGGCAGGTGTGTTCTTTGGTCGGATCTGCGGGTAGCTGTTTGTAGTGTTCCTGGTTGTCCAGTTGTCGGTATGCTTCTTTACAATAGTCCGTTCTGTTCTGTATGACGATGGCTCCTCCTTTGTCCGCTGGTTTGATGACAATGTTGCGGTTGGTCTTGAGAGCGTGGATGGCGTTGCGTTGTGCTCGGGTGACATTCTGGACTGTCTTGTGAGTGCGACTGATGAATCTGGCGTTGATGCATCTCCTGACAGCTTGAGCATACATGTCAAGCTTGGGGCAGCGACCCTCCGGAGGGGTCCAGTTTGACTCTTTTTTCTTCGGTTGCTGCACTGCGAGTCCCTCTGTCTGCTGTTCTGGATCATTGATTGTCTCATTGGGTTTGTTGCTGACATCTTGGGATTTGTGGAAGTATTCCCGGAGCCTCATTCTCCTGATGAATTCCTCCGTGTCTGCCGCGAGACCGATGGGGTCCATTTTGGTGGTTGGGCAGAACTTGAGCCCTAGGGCGAGAACTTCGATTTCGTCTGGTTGAAGGGTATGGTCGGACAAGTTGACGATGGACTTCCCTGTGGTTGCAGCCGTGGTACCGGGGGAGGCTTGGTTGCTGCTGGTGGTGATGCCGAGTTTCTCAAGCTTCCTGTTCTTGATGCGCATGTAGGCAGCGTAGTTCCGTTGCCTCGTCTGTTTGGTGGTGTCTCGTAACTGGTCTGCTGTGTCCTGAGCACAGGCTGAGAGCATGGACTCTATCTTGGTTTCGAGGTTGTGGCGTTTGCTGTAGAGCTGGTGTACGAGATGGTTGAGGAGTGTGCGAGAGGTACGACGGCAGAGTCTCTCAGCGTAGTCTGTGTTGTATGTCGACTTGAGTGTATGAGATAGCCAGTTACTTATCCAATCGGCCAAATTTCCCTCTATCCCACAACTCCTTACTTTCTTCATGAGCCGACCATGGGGAACCTTATCAAACGCCTTACTAAAATCCATGTATACGACATCAACTGCTCTACCTTCATCTACACACTTAGTTACCTCCTCAAAGAATTCAATCAAATTTGTTAGGCAAGACTTACCCTTCACGAATCCGTGTTGACTATCCCTGATTAAGTTGCCTCTTAAGTATCTGAGGCTTTCCAGATTCCCTCTTTTCCCTTTACTGGAGATCATGGATAATCCACATATTCCTTCAATACATTCGATTGGTAACTAGGCCTAATCACTCCTATTGACTCTATATTGATTTGTGTTCCTCCAAAGGTACACACACCACAACAGGTATTACCCCCAAGTATTCTCAGCGTGGTTACATGGTTATCTGGTATAGCAAACTGAACTGAACTGTCTTACTTTACTCTAATCCTGAATTTTACTTCCCGAATACCAACTGATTAAATGGCTTTCATTCACAAAACTAGTCAGGTTATTGTTTTCTATTGGCCTAGAAATTGATCTCGCTCTGTTCCCGCGGGGGTAAGCCTTCCCCGCGATGTCTCACCTCGCTTGTGCTTTTTCAGATCCAGCTCGCACGAACTTGATGTTCCAGACATCAGCTGTGCTGGGCTTGCGTATCCCAGCGGCGTAGTGAATTCGTGCGAGCTGTGGGATCACGTGACTCAGTTAGAGCCAATGGCAGCACACCATCTTCCATTCATAAGTCTCACAGCATGGCTGTGAAATCTATGAATCTTACACCCCCCAAAATAACAGCTAAACCTCAATTAAATTTAAAAAAAAAACCATCACATTAATAAAATAAGTATAGTTAATTAAATTAACCATTTTAAATAAAAAATTAAATTTTTGAAAAAATTTAAAATCTTTTAACAAGTTATAAAAATAAACTTACCTGTCTTTAAAGTCTATAAAAAAGATATACCTGTAAAAAAAAATTCAAAAAAATACTTAATTCACTACTTACCTTCTTAAAAGCGGGTCTTACTCCTCCTTTTTACATTTCCAAAATCTTCCCTACTTACCTGCGCGTCCAAAGCATGAAGTGCACAGCGTGCGCGCAGCCTGTAGCGCGCACGCGATGCACCCAGGACCCGCCCCCTTTTCAGAAGAGCAATTGCCGGTTTTCAGCGCATGCGCAGGGCATGCAGAAAACCGGCAATTGGAGTGGGAATACGCGAGAGTACGCAGTGCGTACTCTCGCGTCCCGGGATCAATTTTCGGCCCAATATTTAACCCTTTGAATCAATAAAAACCCTCCATACTTGGCACATGTAATTGCTTTAGACATAACTATGTCTAGTTATGAGGTCCCCACTTTAAAAGTTCATACGTTTCAACAGCCTCTTGTTGCTCCTATTCCTAACCATTCTCCCAAATCTCACTTCACTTTGTATTGAAAATTGAAGGAACTGATTGCTCTAAAGTTTTACCTGAACCTCTCTGCTTAAATTTCCTGAATTATAGTAAAATGAAAATGTTCACAGACTGGATTACATAGGCCTTTTGGCATAGCTGCAGCTAATAGATTAAAAGAAATCCTCTCGGTAATCCTACTCCATCATGGTTGACGAAAACCCGTTAAAACAAAAAAACCAGAAAATCCATTGTGGCTCAGAACGGCTACAACTGCCTCTCCTTGCTGATTCCATATCCTGTAATATGCTTCTTATTTGGTTAAATGCGTCTGAGTCTTGTAACATTGAATCCACATCCTCCTAAGCTATGCTTGCACTCCACACACTTCTGTAGCTGTTCTCTGGTTAGGGTCTCTCCACACCTTATATGTTGCGCCCTTTGTTCTGTTACTTGGCTTTTCATATTGGGCCAGAAATTCGGGTCTCCACGGGTGAGTACGCGCTGTGTACTCACCCGCAGACCCAACGAAAGTGCCGGTTTTGCGCATGTACTGTGCATACACTGGAAACCGGAACTTCCGTTCCCTTGAAGGAAGGGGCTTGGAGGTCAAACGAGTGCGCCGGAGAGGCAGCGCGTACGCTTCGAACTTCCGCTTTTTTTTCCAGGTTTCTGTGTGAGGGTAAGTCCCCAGCAGCTGCGCGGGGAAAAAGCAGGCGCAAGGCTGAGGAAGGAGCGAACCGCTCCGAAAGCTTGTAAAATTAAATAAATCTGTTGGACTGTAACCTGGTGTTGTGCGACTTCTCATTTTTAACAAGGTAAGTGGTGAATTAACTAAAATTAAAACATTTTTTCCACAGGTTTATTATTTTTAAATACTTTAAAGGTAAGTTTATTTTTAGCCCCGTTAAAAACTGTACTTAATTTTTTCAAAAATTTAAATTAGTTTAAAATAGTTATTTTGTGTAATTTATAGTTATTTTAAAAATGTGATTTTAAAAAAAAAATTATTTGAAGTTTTAGTGAGGTTTTGGGGCTGATCTCTATTCATAGATTTGACAGGTCTTCCTGTCAAATCTATGAATGGAGATTCCCTGCTCTGATTGGCTCTCCATGGCATACGTGATCCCAGGGGACGCTTCGAACTAACTGTGCCCCTGGGACACGCAAGCACTGTGCACCGGCAGCTGGAGGGGGGCCAGGATCAGAATTCCACGCGGGCCCAGAGCACAACGGCAGGCGCGCTAGGTAAGTGCAGGTTGGGGGCTTGCACCCGCGGGAAACCTCCGACCTGAATTTCTGGCCCAGGTGTGGCTTTAAGAAAAAGGATCCATTCACCCACCTATTATGTTCTCAAACTTAATGTAAACCAAAATGCCAACGGTCGATAAAATCTGAATTAGACAAATTTGCAGTTAACTTTATAAGTGATCACCAAGTTGGGGAATTAGCCCTAAATGTACAATTGCAATTTGACCAATGGAGATATGTAAATAGCTTCTACAGAGAATAAAATCTAGATAAGCATAAAAATGAGGGGACTAAAATGGCACAAGTACCATATTCAGTTTATATTGCCTACAAACGTTATAAGAAATGTTATGAAGAGACGGCTAAACAGCTGCAAGAGAATGAAATTCCCAAACCTAAAAATAAGACTGTTGAAGAACAAGCAGCCAAAGTAGTCTCCAAAGTTCTGCTTATAGTTTCTGTAGAACGGTACCATCTTGAAACGGAGTATGAGATAACATGGAACAGGACTAGGGCATTCAGTCCATCGAGCCTGTTCTGCCATTCAATGAGATCATAGTTGATCTGCATCTTAACTCCACCACCTGTCTTGGCTCCATATCCTTTTATAATATTGTCTAGCAAAAATCCATCAAAGTCCAATTTAAAATTATTAATCGAGCTAGCATCTACTGCTTTTTGTGGGAGAGTGTTCCACACTTCTATGACCCTTTGTGTGAAGTGTTTCCTAAGTTCTCTCCTGAATGGCCTGGTTCTGATTTTAAGGTTACGTCCTCTTGTCCTAGACTCCAAATGCAGAAAAAAATCTTGTCTACCCTAGCAATTTCTTTCAAAATCCTAAAAACCTCAATCAAATCACCCCTTAACCTTCTATATTCAAAAATGAGAAGTCGCACAACACCAGGTTATAGTCCAACAGATTTATTTAAAATTACAAGCTTTCGGAGCTGTCGCCCCTTCGTCAGGCAAAGTTACTGTGAGAGAATCTATCAGAATTCACAGAATATAAAAACACAGAAAATGCATAGATTAAATCTTTCCCTACATCAAAGACACACTAAGAGCACAGCCAAGACAATGAGATGTGTCCCAGGGGGTCCAACGCGTCAGAACACCTGCTGCCTGCATATCCTCTCCATTTTTTGTGTTTGTTTCTTGTGTTTTTTAAAAACTGGAAAGACCGGCAACGATGTCAAGTCACGTTCTATAGCGTGACATGAACCCGATATCCCGATTGAGGCCGTCCTCATGAGTGCGGAACTTGGCTATCAGTTTCTGCTCGATGATTTTGCGTTGTCGTGTATCACGAAGGCCGCCTTGGAGAACGCCAACCCGCAGATCCGAGGCTGAATGCCCTTGACTGCTGAAGTGTTCCCCGACTGGGAGGCAACCATCCTGCTTGGCGATTGTTGCGCGGTGTCCGTTCATACGTTGTCTCAGTGTCTGCATGGTCTCGCCGATGTACTATGCTCTGGGGCATCCTTTACTGCAACGTATCAGGTAGACAACGTTGGCCGAGTCACATGAGTATGTACCATGTACCTGGTGGGTAGTGTCCTCACATGTGATGACGGTATCTGTGTTGATGATCTGGCATGTCTTGCAGAGGTTGCCGTGGCAGGGTTGTGTGGTGTCGTGGTCGCTGTTCTCCTGACAGCTGGGTAATTTGCTGCGAACGATGGTACTTTTGAGGTTAGGCGGCTGCTTGAAGGCGAGTAGTGGAGGCGTGGGGATGGCCTTAGCAAGGTGTTCGTCATCATCGATGACATGTTGAAGGCTGTGAAGAACATGACGTAGTTTCACCGCTCCGGGGAAGTACTGGACGACGTAGGGTACTCTGTTGGTTGTGTCCCGTGTTCGTCTTCTGAGGAGGTCTGTGCGGTTTTTCGCTGTGGCCCGTCGGAACTGTCGATCGACGAGTCGAGCGTCATATCCCGTTCTTACGAGGGCGTCTTTCAGTGTCCGTAGGTGTCCATCGCGTTCCTCCTCGTCTGAGCAGATCCTGTGTATTCGCAGGGCTTGTCCATAGGGGATGGCTTCTTTAACGTGGTTAGGGTGGAAGCTGGAGAAGTGGAGCATCGTGAGGTTGTCCGTGGGCTTGCGGTAGAGTGAAGTGCTGAGTCCAACGCCGGCATCTCCGCATCATGTTCTATATTCAAGGCAACTGTCTTCTTAAACCACCCTCCCGTGCCTCCTCCACCCTCACCTCCTCCACTCTCACCTCCAACAAGTGCGAGAAACTCATGGACTTTTATGCCACAAAGATACCTCCCTTATCCCTAGCCCACCAAGCCAAACCTCCCCTAATGTTCCTTGCTACCCTAGCCCTGAACTCACATCTTTCTCTAGATTCTATCCCTTTCCTGTAATGCTCTCTGAGCTCAGCTTGTACAGGAGACCCACCTCCTGCTCCCTCGATCCTATTCCGACCAAACTGTTGACCAACCAACTTCCCTTCCTGGGCCCCATGTAAGCATTAGATTGTTCACGGTTCCTTCTCCTCAGGTACTGTGCCCCACCCCTTCAAATCTGCTGTCATCACCCCCTCTTCAAAAAACCCACCCTTGACCCCTCTGTCCTTGCAAACTACCGCCCCATATCTAACCTCCCTTTCCTCTCCAAATTCCTTGAATGTGCTGTCGCCTCCCAAATCTGTGCCCATCGTTCTCGCAATTCCATGTTTGAATCCCTCCAATCAAGTTTCCACCCCTGCACTAAAATGTCCCTTATCAAAGTCAGAAATAAAATTCTACATGACTATGACCGTGGTAAACTATCCCTCCTCATCCTTCTCGACCTATCTGCAGCCTTCAACATAGTTGACCACACCATCCTCCTCTAACGCCTCTCCTCCATCATCCAGCTGGGTGGAACTGCCCTTACCTATCGAAACGTAGCCAGAGAAGCACCTGCAATGGCTTCTCATCCCACTCCCGCACCATTACATCTGGAGTCCCCCAAAGATCTATCTTTGCCCCCTTTTATTCCTCATCTACATCCTGCCCCTCAGTGATATCATCGGAAAACACATCAGGTTCCATGTGTACACTGCAGACACTCACCACCACCTCACCACCACCTCTCTTGAACCCTCCACTGTCTGGGATTCGAAACACTGCTTATCTGACATCCAACATTGGTTTAGCAGATTGCTTATCCGACATCCAACATTGGTTTAGCAGATAGTTCCTCCAAGTAAATATTGGGAAGACTGAAGCCAGTGTCTTTGGTCCCCACCACAAACTCCATTCCCTGACCACCATTTCCATTCCTTGCAACTATCTGAAGCTGAGCTGAACCGTTCGCAAACTTGGTGTTGTGTTTCAACCAGAGATGCGCTTCCAACCACATATCCGCTCCATCACCAAGACTGCCTACTTCCACTTCCGTAACATCGCCCGTCTCTGCCCTTGCCTCAGCTCATCTGCTGCGGAAACCCTCATCCATTCCTTTCTTACCTCTAGACTTGACTATTCCAATGCTCTCCTACAGCCTCCCACCCTACATAAACTTGTGCTCATCCAAAACTCTGCTGCCCGTATCTTAACTCACACCAAGTCTCGTTTACCCATCACCCCTGTGCTTGCTGACCTACACTGGCTCCCGGTCTGACAAGACCCTCAATTTTAAAATCCTCATCCTTGGCTTCAAATCCCTCTATGAATTCACCCGTCCCTATCTCTGTAACCTCCTACAGTCTTACAAGCCTTCGAAATCTCTGCGTCCCTCCAATTCTAACCTCTTGCGCATCCCCAATTTTAAAATCGCTCCACCATTGGTGGCTATGCTTTCAGCTGCCTTGGCCCTAAACTCTGGAATTCCCTCCCTAAACCTCTCTGCCCCTCTACTCCTTTAAGATACTATTTAAAACCTACCTCTTTAACCAAGCTTTTGGTCATCTATCCGGATACCTCCTTCTGTGGCTCAGTGTCAAAAATGTTTTCATTGATCAATGCTCTATTTAAGCATCTTGAGACATTTTGGTACGATAAAGGTACTATATAAATGCAAGTATTTGTTGTTGAATACAATCCTAGTTTATGTAATGTCTACAATTTATCCCTTGGAGCCCTGGTAGCGTTCTGGTGAATCTGCTCCTTCGAAGGTCAATATATCCTTTCTAAGGTGCGGTGACCAGAACTGTACACAATACTCCAGATGTGGTCTAACCAGGGCTTTGTATAGCTGCAACAAAACTTCCTCCCCTTTCTATCCTAGCCCTCTGGTTATAAAGGCCAACATTCCATTAGCCTTTTTGATTATTTTTTGTATCTGACTACTTACTACCGTTCAGTGATCTGTGTACATGAACCCCATAAGCTCTTTGGATCTCCACTGTTACTAGCTTTACACCATTTAAATAAAACTCAGATCTATCCTTTTTTGGTCTGAAATGGATGACCTCACATTCTGTTGAAATCCATCTGACATAGCTTTGCCCACTCACAATCTATCAATTTTCTAAATCTTTTAAAATTTTATTTTCTTGGGTTTTTGTTACAATTCTTTACTCTTTAGGGTGATCAGTCAACACGAAACTTTTCCAACTATTTGGTTTTATTATTAAAATAGAACAGACTGGAGCGAGACATCTCGCAGTGTTAGTTGGACTTTTTCCTGCACCCTTCAGCTCAAAAATGTTTTGCCCTGTAAGCTGCTGGAAATGTGAACTGATAATGCGAGGGCAACAGAGCATCTGGGATCTTGGTGAACGACAGGATCAACAGTGTATCTCTTTAACCAATGAGCTTTACAGATTGAGAAACAATGAGTAAGGACTGCGAAGGAGAGTGAATTAGAGTGGATGAATTCAATGTCAAATCAGGTACAGAAAGAGAAATAAAGAGGGAAAGAAAGATTGGATTAAGAGAGTGAAAAATGAGACAGAAAAGTAATGTTTCATTTTAAATTGACATTTTCAAAATCTCCAACAATTCACTGCCTGAAGGAATGAGACTCGACACTTAATTGTTCACTTTCAGGCCCAGAGAGGTTGATTGGCAGTCATTATCATTATAACATCATTAAAAGGTTACTTACACTTAATTACTAGACTTAACTTTCTGTGCCAAGTTTAATGGATAATTAATGTGCAAATGCAGCAACTTCATGACAATCATGGAGAGGTTAATGGGGAGATGCCATTTTCATGAAGCTAATGGCATAATTCATCCAGCGACTTGTGGCAATTTGCAATTCAGGGGGTATCTCTTCCTTGCCACAAGTTGCTGGACGATTTTCACCTTAATAATGGCATGCGTCGTCCACACACCGTTCTTGTTTCAGCAAATTCTGGCCCATAAAGTTTCACAGAGATTCATACAACCTTTAAGTTGGTAGTACAACTCGAAACTCAAGGTCCAATTCGTCTGCTTCGGGAGACGACGAGGTCAATAATCCATCGACATCCTGCGCAGTGTTCTTCTGGTCTGTCTCATGCACCATCTCCTTGGTCTTACTAAAATGGCTGGTTTTAACAACCTTGCTGGCAAAAACTCACTGTTGGTAGTTTTCCACACATTCTCTCTCTCTCTTTCCCATGGTTTAAATCAAGTTGATACTACAGCATCTGATGTTTTTAACAGCTACTCAGATGTATATAGGGGTCACATCACAATTTTGCATCTGGGGCCAATTCCCTAACTTGGTGATAAAGTTAACTACGAATTTATCTAATGCAAGAATTTTGGTCACGTTAGGCATTTGTGTTAAGCTTGCGAACCTTACAGGTCGGCGAGTGGATTTTTTCCTCAAAGCCACACTTTTCTACAACAATTCTACTTTCCTTTCTCTTTCAATATTTAAATCTATTCTTTTTAAGGAATCTTTAAATCATTATAATCAATACAGTAAGACCATTCATCAGCCTTAGGCCATAAATATAAGATAGTCACTAATAAATCCAATAAGGAACTCAGAAGGAATTCTTTACTGAGAGTTATGAGAATATGAAACTCGCTACCACAAGGAATAGTTGAGGCAAAGAACATAGATGCATTTAAGGAGAAGCTAGATAAGTACATGAGGGAGAAGGAAAAGAAGGTTATGTGAATATACCGAGATAAAGTAAGGTGGGAGGAGGCATGTGTGGAGCATAAACAACGGCATAGACCAGTTGAGCTGAAGGGCCTGTAAATCCGATGTAATTCTAGGCAAGTAGGGTGAGCAAGGCGACGAAAGTAACAGTGCAATCAAGGCCACACTCAAAGTAAATGCCATTTGTTAGCTTTTTCGTTTCAATGAAACACTCCACACACCTTAATCCACCCGAGGTCAGGCTTTAATTTTTAAATTCAAAAGCAAAATACTGCGGATGCTGGTAATCTGAAATTAAAACAGAAAACGCTGGAAATACTCAACAGGTCAGGCAGCATCTCTGGAGAAAGAAAAAGTTCTGATGAAAGGTCATCGATCCAAAACGTTAACTTTGGTTCTCTCTCCAGAGATGCTGCCTGACCTGCTGAGTATTTACAGAATTTTCTGTTGTTATTTTTATTTTTAATATGTAGGTTCCACGATAATACAACTCGTATACTAAATGCGTATAAGAACATAAGAATTAGGAGCAAGAGTACGGCCCCTCGAGTCTGCTCCGCCATTTAACAAGATCATGGCTGATCATCTACCTCAACGCCACCTTCCCGCACTATCCCCATATCCCTTAATTCCGAGTTCCCAAAAATTTATCGAGCTCTGTCTTGAATATACTCACAAGCTTTCGGAGCGCTGCTCCTTCATCAGGTGAAGTGAAGAAATACATATGGGCACAGCATAAATAGTCAGAGAACAATGCCAGACGACTACAGTTAATCTTTCTAACTGCCCTTTATCACACCTCGGCAGAGAGACAATCATGGCAATCAAAGGTGTGGATGGTGTCCAACCAGGTCAGTCAGGAAGACAATACATCAAAGACGATAGCAAAATACAACAAAGACAATGAGGTGGGGTCACAATGGGTCAAATGTGATTTCAAATAAAGCTGTTGGACTATAACCTGGTGTTGTGCGACTTCTCACTTTTGTCCACCCCAGTCCAACACCGGCATCTCTGCAACTTGAATATACTCAATGACCGTGTTCTAGATTCCCCAGCCAGGGGCAACATTTTCTCAGCATTAACCCTGTCAAGCCCCTTAAGTATTTTATATGTTTCAATTAGATCCCCTCTCATTCTTCTAAACTCTAGGGAATATAGGCAGAGTCTACTTAATCTCTCCTCATAGGACAATCCCCTCATCCCAGGAACCAGCCCAGTGAACCTTCGTTGCACTCCCTCTTTTTAAAAAAAAATTATTTATGGTATGTGGGCGTCGCTGGCAAGGCCAGCATTTATTGCCTATTCCTAATTGCCCTCGAGAAGATGGTGGTGAGCCACCTTCTTGAACCGCTGCAGTCCGTGTGGTAAAGGTACTCCCACAGTGCTGTTAGGGAGGGAGTTCCAGGATTTTGAACCAGCGACGATGAAGGATCGGCGATATACTTCTAAGTCAGGATGGTGTGTGACTTGGAGGTGGTGGTGTTTCCATGCGTCTGCTGCCCTTGTCGTTCTAGGTGGAAGAGGTCGGGGGTTTGAGAGGTACTGCCAAAGAAGCCTTGGCAAGTTGCTGCAGTGCATCTTGTAGATGGTACACACTGCAGCCACGGTATGCCAGTGGTGGAGGGAGTGACTGTTTAAGGTGGTGGATGGGGTACCAATCAAGCGAGCTGCTTTGTCCTGGATGTTGTCAAGCTTCTTGAGTGCTGTTGGAGCTGCACTCATCCAGGCAAGTGGAGAGTATTCCATCGCACTCCTTACTTGTGCCTTGTAGATGGTGGAAAGGCTTTGGGATGTTAGGAGGTGAGACACCTCACCACAGAATACCGAGCCTCTGACCTGCTCTTGTTGCCACAGTATTTATGTGGCTGGTCTAGTTAAGTTTCTGGTCAATGGTGACCCCCAGGATGTTGATGGTGGGGGAAATCGGCGATGGTAATGCCATTGAATGTCAAGTGCCACTTATCAGCCCAAGCCTGAATGTCGTCCAGGTCTTGTTGCATGCGGGCAGGGATGGCGTCATTATCTGAGAAGCTGTGAATGGCACTGAACACTGTGCAGTCATCAGCGAACATCCACATTTCTGACCTTATGTTGGAGGGAAGGTTATTGATGAAGTAGCTGAAGATGGTTGGGCCTAGGACACTGCCCTGAGGAACTCCTGCAGCAACGTCCTGGAGCTGTAATGATTGACCTTCAACCACCACAACCATCTTCCTTTGTGTTAGGTATGACTCCAGCCAGTGGAGCGTTTTCCCACCCGATTCCCATTGACTGCAGTTTTACTAGGGCTCCTTGATGCCAGACTCGGTCAAATGCTGCCTTGATGTCAAGGGCAGTCACTCTCACCTCACCTCTGGAATTCAGCTCCTTTGTCCATGTTTGGACCAAGGCTGTAATGAAGTCAGGAGCCGAGTGGTCATGGCGGAATCCAAACTGGGCATCAGTGAGCAGGTTATTGGGGAGTAAGTGTCGCTTGATAGCACTGTCGATGACACCTTCCACTTTCAGAAGGCTTTCGATAAGGTCCCGCATAAGAGATTAGCGTGTAAAGTTAGAGCACATGGGATTGGGGGTAAGGTACTGACTTTTTAGAAAACTGGTTGGCAGACAGGAAGCAAAGAGTTGGAATAAACGGGTCTTTTTCCAAGTGGCAGGCAGTGACTAGTGGGGTACCGCAGGGATCGGTGCTAGGACCCCAGTTATTCACAATATATATTAATGATCTAGACGAGGGAACTAGATGTAATATCTCCAAGTTTGCAGATGACACAAAGCTGGGTGGGCTTGTGTGCTGTGAGGAGGATGCAGAGAAACTCCAGTATGATTTGGACAGGTTGGGTGATTGGGCAGATGCATGGCAGATGCAGTATAATGTGGATAAATGCGAGGTTATCCACTTTGGTGGCAAAAACAGGAAGGCAGATTATCATCTGAATGGCAATAGATTGGGAAAAGGGGAAGTGCAAGAGACCTGGGTATCCTTGTGCACCAGTCGCTGAAGGTAAGCATGCAGGTGCAACAGGTGATTAAGAAGGCAAATGGTATGTTGGCCTTCATAGCGAGAGGATTCGAGTACAGGAGCAAGGATGTCTTGCTGCAGTTGTACAGGGCCTTGGTGAGACCACACCTTGAGTATTGTGAGCAGTTTTGGTCGCCTTATCTGAGGAAGGATGTTCTTGCCATGGAGGGAGTGCAGCGAAGATTCACCAGACTGATACCTGGGATGGCAGGAATGACGTATGAAGAGAGATTGGGTTGATTAGGCCGATATTCGCTAGAGTTTAGAAGAATGAGGGGGGGATCTCATGGAAACTTATAAAATTCTAACAGGACTAGACAGACTAGATGCAGGAAGGATGTTCCCGATGGCGGGGGAGTCTAGAACCAGGGGTCACAGTCCAAGGATAAGGGGTAAGCCATTTAGGACTGAGAGGAGGAGGAATTTCTTCACCCAGAGAGTGGTGAACCTGTGGAATTCTCTACCACAGAAGGCAGTTGAGGCCAATTCATTAAATATATTCAAGAAGGAGTTAGATATATTTCTTAAGGCTGAGGGGATCAAGGGATATGGGGAGAAAGCAGGGACAGGGTACTGAATTTGGATGATCAGCCATGATCGCATTGAATGGGGGAGCAGGCTCGAGGGGCCAAATGGCCTACTCCTGCTCCTATCTTCCATGTTTCTATCACTTTGCTGATGACTGAGAGTAGACTGATGGGGCAGTAATTGGCCTGTTTGGATTTGTCCTGCTTTTTGTGGACAGGACATACCTGGGCAGTTTTACACATTGTCAGATAGATACCAGTGTTGTAACTGTACTGGAACAGCTTGGCTAGAAGCACGGCTAGTTCTGGAGCACAAGACTTCAGCATGATATCTGGGATGTTGTCATTAATATCGATTGTAAATAGCTGAGGCCCAAGCACTGATCCTTGCGGTACCCCGCTAGTTACAGCCTTACAACCATTTGTCCCATTTATTCCTACTCTGTTTTCTGTCCATTAACCAATCCTCAATCCATGTTAATATTACCCCCAATCCCAAGAGTCCTAATTTTGTGTCACACCATATCGAATGCTTTTTGAAAATCCAAATACACTACATCCACTGGTTTCCCCTTATCCATCCTACTAGCTACATCTTCAAAAACCTCTAACAGATTTGTCAAACACGATTTCCCTTTCATAAAACCATGTTGACTCTGCCTAATCATATTACGATTTTCTAAGTGCCCTGTTACCACCTCCCTAATAATAGATTCTAGCATTTTGCCCACTACTGAAGTCAGGCTAACTGGCCTATAGTTCTCTGTTTTTTCTCTTCCTCCTTTCTTAAATAGCGGGGTTATGTTTGCTACCTTCCAATCCTTGGGGACTGTTCTGGAATCTAGAGAATTCTGGAAGATTGATACCAGTGCATCCACTATCTCTGCAGCTACCTCTTTTAAAACCTTAGGATGCAGGTCGTCAGGTCCAGGGGATTTGTCGCCATCTTAGTCCCATTAATTTCTCCAGTACTGCGACTTTACTTATACTGATTTGTTTAAGTTCCTCATTCTCTCTAGACCCTTGGTTCCCCATTATTTCCGGAATGTTTTTGTGTCTTCTGCCGTGAAGACAGATACAAAGTATTTGTTTAATGTCTCTGCCATTTCATTATTGCCCATTATAATTTCTCCTGTCTCTGCCTCTAATAGCCCACATTTACTTTCACTAATCTCTTCCTATTTACACACCTACAGAAATGTTTACAATCTGTTTTTATGTCTCTTGCTAATTTACTCTCATTCTTTTTGCTCTTTCCTCATTAATTTCTTGGTCCTCCTTTGCTGAATTCTAAAATGCTCCCAATCCCTCAGTCTTACTACACTTTTTGGCAACGTTATAAGCCTCTTCCTTTGATCTAATACTATCTTTAACTTCTCATTCGCCACAGCTGGACCACTTTTCCCATTTTTGTGGGATTTTTGTGCCTTAAAGGAATGTATATTTGTTGTAAATTATGTATTAATTCTTTCAATGCTAGCCATTGCTTGTCTACCGTCATACCTTTTAATGTAGTTTCCCAATCTACCTTAGCCAACTCACCCCTCATACCTACATAGTTTGCTTTGTTTAGATTTAAGACCCTACTTTCGGACTTAACTAAATCACTTTCAAACTCAATATAAAATTCCACCATATTATGGTCACTCTTCCCTAAAGGCCCCTTTACTACAAGGTTATTGATTAACCCTTTCTCATTGCACAATACTATATCTAAAATAGCCTGTTCCCTAGTTGGTTCCTCAACACACTGATCTAGAAAACTATCTTGTACACATTCCATGAACTTGTCCTCCATGCTATTACTGCAAATTTGGTTTGCCCAGTCTATGCAGACTAAAGTCCCCCATGATTACTGTATTACCCTCGTTATATGCGCCTCGAATTTCCTGATTTATACACTGCCCTACATTACAACTACTGTTTGGGGGCCTATAAACAACTCCACCAATGTTTTCTGCCCCTTGCTGTTACTTAGCTCCACCCAAACTGATTCTACTTCTTGATTTTCGGAGTGAAGATCCTTTCTCTCTACTGTCATTATTCCATCCTTTATCAGGGCCACCCCTCCTCCTTTTCTATTTTGCCTATCGCTTCTAAAAGTTAAGTATCCTGGAATATTTAGTTCCCAACCTTGCTCACTTTGCAACCACGTCTCCGTAATGGCTATTAGATAAAACCCATTAATTTCTATCCGCTATTAACATAGAAACAGAAGATAGGAGCAGGAGTAGGCCATTCGGCCCCTCGAGCCTGCTCCGCCATTTAATGAGATCATGGTTGATCATCCAAATTCAGTACCCTGTTCCTGCTTTCTCCCCATATAAGAACATAAGAAGTAGGAGCAGGAGTAGGCCATATGGCCCCTTGGGCCTGCTCCGCCATTCAATAGGATCATGGCTGATCCGAACCTAGACTCACGTCCACTTCCCTGCCCGCTCCCCATAACCCTTAATTCCCTTATCAGCTGGGAAACTGTCTATCTCTGTTTTAAATTTATTTAATGTCGCAGCTTCCACAGCTCTCTGAGGTAGCAAATTCCATAGATTTACTACCCTCTGAGTGAAGAAGTTTCTCCTCATCTCAGTTTTGAAACGGCAGCCCCTTATTCTAAGATTATGCCCCTTAGTTCTAGTCTCACCCATCAGTGGAAACATCCTCCCCGCCTCCACCCGATCAAGCCCCCTCACAATCTTATATGTTTCGATAAGATCGCCTCTCATTCTTCTGAATTCCAATGAGTAGAGGCCCAACCTACTCAACCTTTCCTCATAAGTCAACCCCCTCATCTCCGGAATCAACTGAGTGAACCTTCTCTGAACTGCCTCGAGAGCAAGTATATCTTTTCTTAAATATGGAAACCAAAACTGTACGCAGTATTCCAGGTGTGGCCTCACCAGTACCTTGTATAACTGAAGCAAGACTTCCCTGCTTTTATATTCCATCCCCCTTGCAATAAAAGCCAAGATTCCATTGGCCTTCCTGATCACCTGCTGTACCTGCATACTAACCTTCTGTGTTTCATGCACCAGTTACTGATTGCCAACCCGAGAATGAACCATTGATCCCAACTCTCTGTTTTCTGTTAGATAGCCAATCTTCCACCCATGCCAGTATATTACCCCAATCCCGTGATTTTTTAATCTTGTGCAGTAATCTTTTGTGTGGCACCTTATCAAATGCCTTTTGGAAGTCCAAATACACCACATCCACTGGTTCCCCTTTATCCACCCTGTTTGTTACGTCCTCAAAGAATTTGAGCAAATTTGTCAAGCGTGATTTCCCCTTCATAAAACCATGCGGACGCTGTCCGATTAAATTATGCTTATCCAAATGTCCTGTTACTGCTTCCTTAATAATGGACTCCAACATTTTACCAACCACAGATGTTAGGCGAACTGGTCTATAGTTTCCAGCTTTTTGTCTACCTCCCTTTTTAAATAAGGGCGTTACATTAACAGTTTTCCAATCTGCTGGGACCTTTCCCGAATCTAGGGAGTTTTGGAAAATTACCACCAATGCAGCCACAATCCCTACCGCTGCTTCTCTCAAGACCCTAGGATGTAAGCCATCAGGTCCAGGGGATTTATCCACCTTCAGTCCCATTATCTTACCGAGTACCATCTCCTTCGTGATTTTAATCGTGTTTAGCTCCTCCCCCCCCCTATAGCCCCCCGTTTGTCCAGTGTTGGGATATTTTTAGTATCCTCTACTGTAAAGACTGATACAAAATATTTGTTCAGCATATTTGCCATCTCCATGTTCCCCACTACTAATTTCCCGGTCTCGTCCTCTAAGGGACCAACATTCACTTTAGCCACCCTTTTTCTTTTCATATAACTGTAGAAACTCTTGCTATCTGTTTTTATATTTTTTGCTAGTTTACTTTCATAATCTATCTTCCCCTTAATTAATCTTTTAGTTATTCTTTGCTGTCTTTTAAATGCTTCCCAATCTTCTATCCTCCCAATAGATTTGGCTACTTTATACGCCCTTGTTTTCAGTCGGATACTATCCTTTATTACTTTACTTAGCCACGGATGGCTGTCTTTTCTTTTACGCCCCTTTTTCCTCAGTGGAATATATTTTTCTTCAAAGTTGTGAACTACCTCCTTGAATGTACACCACTGCTCCTGTACCGTCTTACACCTTAATCTATTTTCACAGTCCACTTTAGTCAACTCTGCGCTCATACCTTCATAGTCTCCTTTATTTAAGCTTAGTACACTGGTTTGAGATCCAACTCTCACCCTCCAACTGAATTTGGAATTCAACCATGTTATGGTCACTCATTCCAAGGGGATTCTTTACTAGGACATTTTTTATTAATTCTGTCTCATTACACAGGACCAGATCGAAGATTGCCTGCCCCCTGGTTGGTTCAGTAACATACTGCTCAAGGAACCCATCCCTAATGCACTATATGAACTCTTCCTCAAGGCTGCCCTGCCCAATTTGATTTGTCCAGTCAATATGAAAGTTAAAATCTCCCATGATTATAGCTGTTCCCTTATTACAAGCCCCAACTATTTCATAGAAACATAGAAGATAGGAGCAGGAGTAGGCCATTCGGCCCCTCGAGCCTGCTCCGCCATTCGATGAGATCATGGCTGATCATCTAAACTCCGTACCCTGTACCTGCCTTCTCCCCATATCCCTTGATACCTTTAGCTTTAAGAAATATATCTAACTCAACCTTGAATATATTTAATGACTTCGCCTCAACTACCTTCTGTGGTAGAGAATTCCACAGGTTCACCACTCTCTGGGTGAAGAAATTCTTCCTCATTTCTGTCCTAAATGGTTTACCCGTTATCCATAGATTATGACCCCTGGTTCTGGACTCTCCGACCATCGGGAACATTCTTCCTGCATCTAGTTTGTCCAGACCTGTCAGAATTTTATATGTTTCGATGAGATCCCCTCTCATTCTTCTATACTCCAGTGAGTATAAGCCCAATCAACCCAATCTCTCCTCATATGTCATTCCTGCCATCCCAGGTATCAGCCTTGTGAATCTTCGCTGAACTCCTTCCATGGCAAGAACATCCTTCCTCAGATAAGGCGACCAAAACTGCACACAGTACTCAAGGTGTGGTCTCACCAAGGCCCTGTACAACTGCAGCAGGACATCCCTGTTCCTATACTCAAACCCTTTCGCTATGAAGGCCAACATACCATTTGCCGCCTTCACCGCCTGCTGCACCTGCATGCTTACTTTCAGCGACTGGTGCACAAGGACACCTAGGTCTCGTTGCACTTCCCCTTCTCCCAATCTATTGCCATTCAGATAATAGTCTGCCTTTCTGTTTTTGACACCAAAGTGGATAACCTCGCACTTATCCACATTATATTGCATCTGCCACGCTTCTGCCCACTCGCCCAACCTGTCCAGATCATCCTGGAGTTTCTCGGTATCCTCCTCGCAGCACACACTCCCACCCAGCTTTGTGTCATCTGCAAACTTGGAGATATTACATTTAATTCCCTTATCTAGATCATTAATGTATATTGTGAATAGCTGGGGTCCAAGGACCGATCCCTGCGGTACCTCACTAGTCACTGCTTGCCACTCGGAAAAAGACCCATTAATTCCTACTCTCTGCTTTCTGTCCGCCAACCAGTTCTCTATCCAAGTCAATACCTTGCCCCCAATCCCATGTGCCTTAACTTTACCCGCTAATCTCTTATGCGGGACCTTATCGAAAGCCTTTTGAAAGTCCAAATACACCACATCTACTGGTTCTCCCTTATCTATTTTCCCAGTTACATCCTCAAAAAATTCCAGTAGATTAGTCAAGCACGATTTACCTTTTGTAAATCCATGTTGACTTTGTCCGATCCTGTCACTGTTTTTCAAGTGCTCAGCTATTACATCCTTTATAATGGACTCTAGCATTTTCCCCACTACCGATGTCAGGCTTACCGGTCTGTAATTCCCCGCTTTCTCTCTACCACCCTTTTTGAATAGTGGGGTAACATTAGCTACTCTCCAATCCATGGGTACAGTTCCAGATTCCATCGAATGTTGGAAGATGATCAGCAATGCATCTACTATTTCGAGGGCCACTTCCTTAAGTACCCTAGGATGTAGATTATCAGGCCCTGGGGATTTATCGGCCTTCAATACCATCAATTTCCATAACACCATTTCCTTGCAAATACTGATTTCTTTCAGTTCCTCCCTTTCATCAGACCGTATGTTCTCCAACATCTCTGGGAGCTTATTTGTGTCCTCCTTTGTGAAGACAGAACCAAAATATGCATTTAATTGGGCTGCCATTTCTTTGTTCCCCATTATAACTTCCCCCGCTTCTGACTGCAAGGGACCTACACTTGATTTCACTAATTTTTTTCTCTTCACATATCTATAAAAGCTCTTAGTCAGTTTTTATGTTCCCAGCAAGCTTACTTTCATATTCTATTTTCCCCTTCTTAATTAATCCCTTTGTCCTCCTTTGTTGAATCCTAAACTGCTCCCAATCCTCAGGGCTACCGCTTTTTCTGGCCAATTTATATGCCCTCTCCTTGGATCTTATGCTATCCCTAATTTCCCTTGTTAGCCACGGTTGAGTCACCCTTTTTGTTTTATTCTTATGCCACACTGGGATGAACAAATTCTGTAGTTCATCCATGCAGTCTTTGAATGTTTGCCATTGCCTATCCACCGTCAACCCCTTGAGTGACATTCCCCAATCAATCCTACCCAATTCGCGCCTCATACCATCGTAGTTTCCTTTATTTAAATTCAGGACCCTAGTCTCTGATTCAACTACTTCACTCTCCATCCTAATGAAGAATTCTATCATATTATGATCACTCTGACCCAAGGAGCTTCGCACAACAAGATTGCTAATTAATCCTTTCTCGTTGCATAATACCCAGTCTAAGATGGCCTGATCTCTGGTTGGTTCCTCGACATATTGTTCCAGAAAACCATCTCGTAAACATTCTAGGAATTCCTCCTCCACAGTATTTTTACTAATTTGGTTAGCCCAATCTTTATGTAAATTGAAGTCACCCATGATGACTGCTGTGCCCTTACTGCATGCTTCTCTAATTTCCCTTTTAATGCCTGATTTCCTGATTTATACTCCGACCAATAGAGTTACAACTGTTAGGAGGCCTATAGACGATGCCCACTAGTGACTTTTTCCCCTTATTATTCCTTATCTCCACCCAAACTGTTTCACTATCCTGATCCTTTGACCCAATATCATTTCTCACTATTGCAGTGATTCCATCCTTTATTAACATAGCCACCCCACCTCCCTTTCCTTCCTGTCTGTCCTTCCTAATAGTCAAATACCCCTGGATGTTTAGTTCCCAGTCATGGTCACCTCGCAGCCATGTTTCTGTAATGGCCACCAGATCATACCCATGTGTAGTCATTTGTACCATCAACTCGTCTATTTTGTTACGAATGCTGCGTGCATTCAGATAAAGAACTTTTAAACATGTTTTGTGACAATTTATTTCTGCTTTTACCCCCTTTACCTTTATCTTTATATATTCTGTCCCTTCCTGACACGCTCTGGTTTTTAATTTCACCACTGCTAATTTGCTCTATTGCCTTCTCCGTTGACATTTTTATTCTTCGCTCTCTTGAAACCTCCCCCCCACTTATTAGTTTAAAGCCCTCTCTACAGCCCTAGTTATTCGATTCGCCAGGATTCTAGTCCCAGCACTGGCCAAGTGAAGTCCGTCCCAACGGAACAGCGCTCTCCTGTCCCAGTACTGGTGCCAGTGTCCCAAGAAGCAAAACCCATTTCTCCCACACCAGTCTTTGAGCCACGCATTTAACTCTCTGATTTTATTTACCCTAGCCAAATTTGCTCTTGGCTCAGGTAGTAATCCAGAGATGATTACCCTTGTGGTTCTGCTTTTTAATTTGGCCCCTAGTTGCTCATACTCCCTCAGCAGAACCTCTTTCCTTGTCCTATCTATGTCGTTGGTACAAACATGGACCACGACAACTGGATCCTCCCCCTCCAAGTTTCTCTCCAGCCCTTGATCCCTTTAGCCTTAAGAAATATATCTAACTCCTTCTTGAATATATTTAATGAATTGGCCTCAACTGCCTTCTGTGGTAGAGAATTCCACAGGTTCACCACTCTCTGGGTGAAGAAATTCCTCCTCATCTCAGTCCTAAATGGCTTACCCCTTATCCTTAGACTGTGACCCCTGGTTCTGGACTCCCCCGCCATCGGGAACATCCTTCCTGCATCTAGTCTGTCTAGTCCTGTTAGAATTTTATAAGTTTCAATGAGATCCCCTCTCATTCTTCTAAACTCCAGCGAATACAAGCCCAATCGACCCAATCTCTCTTCATACGTCATTCCTGCCATCCCAGGTAACAGTCTGGTGAATCTTTGCTGCACTCCCTCCATGGCAAGAACATCCTTCCTCAGATAAGGCGACCAAAACTGTACACAACACTCAAGGTGTGGTCTCACCAAGGCCCTGTACAACTGCAGCAAGACATCCTTGCTCTTGTACACGCATCCTCTCGCTATGAAGGCCAACATACCATTTGCCTTCTTAATCACCTGCTGCACCTGCATGCTTACCTTCAGCGACTGGTGCACAAGGACACCCAGGTCTCGTTGCACATCCCCTTCTCCAAATCTATTGCCGTTCAGATAATAATCTGCTTTCCTGTTTTTGCCACCAAAGTGGATAACCTCGCATTTATCCACATTATACTGCATCTGCCCAATCACCCAACCTGTCCAAATCATACTGGAGTTTCTCTGCATCCTCCTCACAGCACACTCGCCCACCCAGCTTTGTGTCGTCTACAAACTTGGAGATATTATATCTAGTTCCCTCGTCTAGATCATTAATATATATTGCGAATAGCTGGGGTCCTAGCACTGATCCCTGTGGTACCCCACTAGTCACTGCCTGCCACTCGGAAAAAGACCCGTTTATTCCAACTCTTTGCTTCCTGTCTGCCAATCAGTTCTCTATCCAAGTCAGTACTTTACCCTCAATCCCATGTGCTTTAACTTTACACGCTAATCTCTTATGCGGGACCTTATTGAAAGCCTTCTGAAAGTCCAAATACACCACATCCACTGGTTCTCCCTTATCTATTCTACCAGTTACATCCTCAAAAAATTCCAGTAGATTAGTCAAGCATGATTTACCTTTTGTAAATCCATGTTGACTTTGTCCGATCCTGTCACTGTTTTCCAAGTGCTCTGCTATTACATCTTTTATAATGGACTCTAGCATTTTCCCCACTACCGATGTCAGGCTTACTGGTCTATAATTCCCCGTTTTCTCTCTACCACCTGTTTTAAATAGTGGGGTTACATTAGCTACCCTCCAATCCATGGGAACTGCTCCAGAGTCTATAGAATTTTGAAAGATGACCAACAATGCATCTACTATTTCTAGGGCCACTTCCTTAAGTACCCTAGGATGTAGATTATCAGGCCCTGGGGATTTATCGGCCTTCAATCCCGTCAATTTCCCTAACGCCATTTCCCTACAAATACTGATTTCATTCAGTTCCTCCCTCTCATTAGACCCTATGTTACCCGACATCTCTAGGAGTTAATTCATCTATTTTGTTGCAAATGCTTTGTGCAGATATAGTGCCTTTAGCTTTGACTTTTTTCTATTTTTCCCTGATGCTACTTTAGCCACTGATGCCTTATTACCTTCCTGACCCACTCTGCTTATTTTTAGCCAAAACTCTGCTCTAGAGCCTTGACATTTCCCTTGCTGCTTTTAAATTTACTCCTTCCTGGATCCCCCCACCCCCATTCATTAGTTTAAAGCCCTGTCGACTGCCCTAGTTATTTGATTTGCCAGGACACTGGCTCCAGCCCAGTTTAAGTGGAGCCCATCCCAACGGAACAGCTCCCTCTTTCCCCAGTACTGGTGCTTGTGCCCCATGAAGCGACATCCCTGCCTCCCACACCACTCTTTCAGCCACACATTTAACCTTCTAATCTGCTTATCCCTATGCCAATTGGCACGTGGCTCAGGTAACAATCCAGAGATTATTACCTTTGGAGGTTCTGCTTTTTAATTTATACCCCAACTCCTCAAACACTCTCAGCAGAACCTCGTTCCTAGTTCTACCTATGTTGTTGGTTCCTACGTGGACCACGGCAACTGGATCCTCCCCTTCCCACTCCAAGTTCTTCTCTAGCCGCGAGATGTCTTTAACCTTGGCACCGGGCAGGCAACTCAGCCTTCGGTATTCCCTGTCGCGGCGGCAAACAGTATCTATCCCCCTGACTATACTGACGCCTACCTCTAGCACATTCCTTTTTTACTCCTCCCACTTGAATGGCCTCCTGTACCACGGTGCCGTGGTCAGTTTGCCCATCCTCCCTGCAGTCCTTGTTCTCATCCATACAGGCAACAAGTACCTCGTACCTGTTGGACAAGGTCAAGGGCTGAGGCTCCTCCATCACAAACATCTCATTATAAAAGAGATTCTGCAAAGTATCACCTATTGTAATATTCATACAATATTAGTTATATAGCAAGTTTTTTAACCTAACAAGCTGTGCCCATAAACTAAACTAGACTTAGAATTACTAAGCCTGGGAGGCACCAGAAGCTGTTCTACATTGGCTGTTACAACTGTCCACCAGATCATTAGGCTGGAAGACAGCTACCAAATCAAAACATATGAGGAATGAAATGAAGGACTTCTAATAAACTGCGGCAGTGTTATCACACCAAGTGCATTACTTTGAAAGCTGTAACCTTGCAAAATTGTCTTTGTATGTAACCATTTACACAAACAGGCTAAGTTCCCACAAATAGGTGTTTATTAATTGGCGCTATAATTCCTTAACTTGATAGTTACATCATATGGCCTTGTCATAGAGTAGATAATAGAATGATGTTTGCGTCTTATTTATATACTCCTTCCTGTTACATAGAGCTTACAGGTATCTAACCATCATAAAGAGGTCATATCCTCCTGTTCTTCTGTGCAGCTGCAAAGATGAACAGACTTCAAGATGTCGTTCTATCTAGACTGGCACAGCCTATGAAGCGAAGCTCGTTTGAAGCTTACGTTCGCACAAGGTATCTATAGCACCCTTGACCTCTCTGCACCATCGCCAACATCCTTCACCGTCTTGTCGCTTCCCAAATCCATGCCCACCTTTCCCAATCTCCATATCTGAAACCGTCCAATCTGCCACAGTTCTGAACTGGCCCTCATCAGTCACAATTGATATCCTATGTGACTATGACCGTGGTAAACTATCCCTCCTCATCCTTTGATGTGTCTACCACCCACTTCAACCTCCATAATATTGCCCGCCTCCATCCCTGCCTCAGCTCATCTGCTGTTGAAATCCTCATCCATGCCTTATTCCCTCTATAGACTCGACTATTCCAATACTCTCGTGGCTGGCCTCCCACCCTGCACCCTAAATAAAGTTGAGCTCATCGGAAACTCTGCTGCCCGTATCCTAACTCGCACCAAGTCCAGTTCATCCATCACCCTGTTGATATTGGCTCCCGGTCCAGCAATGCCTTGATTTTAAAATTCAAATCCTCATTTTCAAATCCCTCCATGGCCTCGCCCCTCCCCATCGCTAACCTCCTCCAGCCCTACAACCCTCCAAGATTGCTGTGCTCCTCCAATTATGGCCTCTTGCGCATTCCCGATTTTCACCGCTCCACCATTGGCAGCTGTGCCTTATGCTGCCTTGGCTCTAAGCTCTGGAAATCTCGACTGAAAGCTCTCCACCCATCTCTCCTTTAAGTCGCTCCTTAAAACATAGCTCTTTGACCAAGCTTTTAATCAACTGCCCGAATATCTCCTTATGTGGTCCGGTGTCAAACTTTGTTTGATGATGCTTCTGTGAAGCGCCTTTGGTTGTTTTACTATGCTATAGGTGCTATATAAATGCAAATTGTTATTATATCAAAAGGGATAATTAGTGCAAATTACAAATCATCAGATACAAGTTTACTGGACACAGTTTTAATTTAGTATTTACTGGTCACGATACAGGAATCCCTTCCCAACCACGGGTTTGCCATACGCGAATTTCACGTATACACGGTTTCCACTCTGCGACAATTCGTGTCAACCGCGGCAGTGAAATACGCGTATCCGCGGTTTTTAATTTAGGAACAAGGTAGAAAACATGATTCATATGCTTTTTATATTCTTTTTTATTGTGTTTATAGTGAATTTGCCAACCGCAGTTTTACTAACCATGGGGGTTTTCAGGGACGTATCACCCTGCGGTTGGGGAGGGATCCTGTATTAAACATACATGTATATAAAATAAAGCACGCCTGTCTCATGATTATACTTTCATTCTAAAAATTTACTTTACATTTATGACTACAATCTCCTAGTCTGATCATCTAACAACATATCAACACCATGGCTACAAGCACATGGCAGATGCTGGACAGCTCCTGACCCCTCAAAGTTTAACCAGCGTCTGCAAGGCTCGAGTCAGGAGCGTGATGGAATACTCAGCACTTGCTCGATATTTGCATCCACAAGACAAGAAGCTGCACACCCTGTAAGACATTGCAGTTTGCATTATTGGTGCCCGTTACTGGACTGAATATTCACCCCCACCATCATTGGCATAGTGCGGCTGCAGTATGTATGATCCACGGGATGCACTGCAGCAAAAACACAATGTTTACTTTGACAGCAACTCCCTCCCCTGCAACCTCTACCAGGACAAGAGCAAGGAACATCACCTACAAGTTCCATCCCATGTCACACACCATTTTGACTTAGATGTACATCATCGTTCCTTCACCACTGGGTCAAAACTTGGAATTTCCTTCCTAACACTATGGGAGCACCATCACCTTGGGCCAGAAATTCGGCTCTCCGGCTTCTTGCGGGTGCAAGCATCACGCGCGTACTTACCTACCGCGCCTGCCGTTGTGCTTCGGGCCCACGAGGACTTCGGCTCCTGGGCCTCCTGCAGCTGCCGGCGCGCAGTGCTTGCGTATCCCAGGGGTGCTGTTAGTTCGAAGCGTCCCCTGGGATCACATGGACTATGGAGAGCCAATCATAGCAGGGAATTTTCATTCATAGATTTGACAGGAAGACCTGTCAAATCTATGAATAGAGATCGGCCCCAAAACCACTCAAACTTCAAATAAATAAAAAATCACGTTTTTAAAATAACTATAAGTTACATAAATTAACTACTTTAAACAAAAATTTAAATTTTTGAAAAAATTAATTACACTTTTTAACGGTGCTAAAAATAAGCTTACCTTTCTTTAAAGTATGTAAAAAAGATAAACCTGTTGAAAAAATGTTTAAATTCTACTTAATTAACCACTTACCTTGTTAAAAGCAGGCCTTGCACCTCCTTTTTAAATGTGCAGCTTCTCCATACTTACCCTCACGGAGAAACCTGAAAAAAAACCGAAGTTCGCTACGTGCGCGCAGCCTCTCCCGCGCACGCGTTCGACTTCTGAGCCCCTTCCTTCAGGGGAATGGAAGTTCTGGTTTCCAGCGCATGCGCAGTGCATGCAGGAAACCGGCACTTTAGGTGGCCTTACGGGTGAGTACACAGCGCGTACTCACCCGTGGAGAGCCGAATTTCTGGGCCAATGACTGTATTGGTTCAAAGAGAAGGCTCACCACTACCACTTCAGGGCAACAAGGGATGGGCAATAAATGCAGGCTTGCCAGCATCATCCACATTTCAAGAGCAAATATATAAAATAAATATCAGACACCTCCTTTATTCATGGAACTTGTAAATGCTTTTACTACAGCCTAACCAATTTCCTTGATTCCAGGGCACATCACATCGGACTTCAAATTTCTTACTGAGCTTTAGCTTATAGGCTCTCAAACTGAATGGAATAAATGTGGAAATATGCCCAGTCTTCATTAGTGAACTATTTTAACAATGCCATCCTTTGAACAGTCCCTTAAAAGGGCATATCTGACCTTTAGTACATAGTAATTAACTAGTCAAATTTCTTTGGAACTCATTTGTGTGAGCTATAATCTGTATTTCTATTGGGTTTTTGTTTCAATAATCATTTTAGTTATCATGAACCAAGTCTTGGATGACTGCTAGCTCAGTGAGATTTTATTTTTGACATCCTTACTCAGCCAACGCGGTCTAGATTTTGGTAGGTTACTCATTGCTCAAGACTGTCCTCTAAAAATTCCATTCCTTCAGTTTGGTTTCCTGCTCGGGACTCCCTCAGATACTGCTCAGAGCTCCAAAGCTTTCTAATGGTTTGCAGCTCCATTTTGGTATTTTTAGTTGAAATATAAAAATAGAACCTACAATGACCACCAGAACTCATGTATTTATCCAATTCCATGTTACTAGTCAGTTCCAATATACATTTAAATATTAAGGGCTAGTTTGGCCCCAGCATCCAGTATTGAAAGGAAGGTGAAGGGGCCCTAGGAGGACTAATGGTCAATGACATGTGCCAACACTCAAGGGTGGCTGTGCATAACCTCCAGCAATATCTCATTAATATTTCAGGTTGCTCACAAGCTGCCTTTTCCAATATTTACCGCAGAAACACTTGGCTCATTTTCATGCAACTTCCTGGTGGAGTTTGGAAATTTGGCTGGCATCAAGGGGCATATCTAGGTTGGACAGAAGTTCTTCCCTGATGGAGGTACAACCCCATTGGGAAAAACCTGGCCTAAACCTCCAGCCTGCACCCAATCTCTGTTTCACACATTGCATTAAGAAGCAGTTACTAATTAGGCCCACAAAATTCCTTGTACTTTCACCGCTCCCTATGCTGGTTGAAATTTCTTATGATAATCACATTGAATCATGGGAACCAAAAACTCAAAATTATCAAAGTGACACCTAGCATTAGAGGAACCATGAATGTGGGTTAGTAGAGACTGGATGAGGCACTTTCTCCCCTTCTCATCGTGCACTGTCCTTGGATTCAAGGCAGGGCACCTCACCAAGCACACAATGCAGTTTTGAAATCAGCTAAGGGATCTGTGCAACAGTACGCAGGGGCAAGTTTCCATCAGATTTTTCTTCTATCCCTGTGGGAAAGTGCCTTGGTGCCTCCTTGATAATGTGGCTGGGATAAGTCATTTACCACAAAGCTGGTTATAGGGATCGAGGTGCATTCCAGCATTCCACAGTTCCAACAGGTTAATTTTTAAATCTATTTTCTAAACAATTTATTTGGAGTTAATACAAAAAATGCTATGTTACTTAATACTCATTTATTCTTGTATTTGAGCATTAGTCTAATAATACAGAAATAACAATGCATCCGTAATATTTTCACACTCTAAAGGAATTTCACAGGAACAAAAATGAGACATGCATGGCCATTATTGGCATTCAGAACACAATATAGTAGCTCATCATTTACTCCTGAAACAAGACTCCACATTTTCTGGTACTCAATTTCCATTTTGTTTTTAAATGTAAAGATGGTTTCACTTATCCAAAGTAATCAATTTGAAGTCTCTTTCATGCTGGCTAGCTGTCCTTCATTCTGTTCACAAGAATAAAAAAGTGCAGAGTTATCATAAGTATAAAATTATGAACCATTATACAATCAAATTTTGTGTTGTTTTAACACAGTCCCCATTTAGAAATATGTAAATGATTGTTTTAATAGTCAATGGGCTCCATCAATACATTAAAGAACCAGTCAACAATTGATATGGTGATGTAAAAGCTCTGCTGCCCGTACCCTGACTCGCTCTAAGTCCTATTCACCCATCACCCCTGTGCTTGGCCCGGCAACGCCTCAAATTTAAAATGGTCATCCTTGTGTTTAAAACCCTCCATGGCCTCACCCCCCTCGAACCTCCTCCAGTGCTACGACCCTCAGAACTCTGCATTCCTCCAATTTTGGCCTCTTATGCACCTCCGATTTCCTTTGCCCCTGCATTGGCGACTGCGCCTTCAGTTGTCTAAGCTCTTAAGCGCCAGAATTCCCTCCCTAAGCCTCTCCACCTCTCTCTCCTCTTTCAAGATGCTCCTTAAAACCTACCACTTTGACCAAGCTTTTGGTCACCAGTCCTAATACCTCATGTGGCTCGTGTCAAATTTAGTCTGACAATGCTCCTGTGAGGTGCCTTGGAACATTTTACTACATTAAAGGCGATATATAAATGGAGGTTGTTATTGTAATATGGCGGCATACCAATGTGCAGTGCTATAGAGTGATAGGATGGGTGTACATGCCAGCATCTCTTCACATGGTAGGTCGCTTTCCTCTGCTGTGCTTAGTCTCTCCTATTAGTAGGTGGCACCATTTTTGCATAACCAAAAGGATGATGGAAGTAGTCACCATAAAGCTTATTTCCTGCAAGCAGTTGATGAGGGAGCACAACTGCCACAGGCTAGGATGGTTGTAACTTAATTGCCATCATACCTGGGAAAAGGAACATAGGAAGGCCATTTATCTCCTCGAGCCTGTTCCGCCACTCAATGAGATCATGGCTCTGATCTGCAACCGAACTCCATATACCTGCCTTTGCCACATATCCCTCAATATCTTTGGTTAACAAAAATTTATCAATCTCAGATTTAAAATTAACAATTGATCTAGCATCAATTGCCATTTGCAGAAGAGAGTTCTAAACTTCTACCACCTTTTGTGTGTAGAAGTGTTTCCCAATTTCATTCCTGAAAGATCTGGTTCTAATTTTTAGACTACGTCCCATAATCCTAGACTCCCCAACCAGCGGAAATAGTTTCTCTCTATCTACCCTATCTATCCCCTTTAATACCTTCAAAACTTCAATCAAATCAACCCTTAACCTTCTACATTCTAGTGAATACAACCCTAATTTGTGTAATCGCTCCTCGTAATTTAACCCTTGGAGTTCGGGTATTTTTTTTTTTTATTCGTTTGAGATGTGAGCATTGCTGGCAAAGCCAGCATTTATTGCCCATCCCTAATTGCCCTTGAGAAGGTGGTGGTGAGCCGCCTACTTGAATCACTGCAGTCCGTGTGGTGAAGGTACTCCCACAGTACTGTTAGGTAGGGAGTTCCTGGATTTTGACCCAGCGACGATGAAGGATTGGCGATATACTTCTGAGTCAAGATGGTGTGTGACTTGGAGGGGAACTTGGAGGTGATGGTGTTCCCATGTGCCTGCTGCCCTTGTCCTTCTAGGTGGAAGATGTCGCGGGTTTGGGAGGTGCTGCCGAAGAAGCCTTGGCAAGTTGCTGCAGTGCATCGTGTAGATGGTACACACTGCAGCCACGGTACACCAGTGGTGGAGAGAGGGAATGTTTAAGGTGGTGGATACGGTGCCAATCAAGCAGGCTGCTTTGCCCTGGATGGTGTTGAGCTTCTTGAGTGTTGTTGGAGCTGAACTCATCCAGGCAAGTGGAGAGTATTCCATCACACTCATTACTTGTGCCTTGTAGATGGTGGAAAGGCTTTGGGGAGTCAGGAGGTGAGACACTCGCCGCAGACACTCTGACCTGCTCTTGTTGCCACAGTATTTGTGTGGCTGGTCCATGGTGATCCCCAGGATGTTGATAGTGGGGGATTCGGCAATGGTAATGCCGTTGAATGTCAAGGGGAGGTGGTTTGACTCTCGCTTGCTGGAGATAGTCATTGCCTGGCACTTGTGTGGCGCAAATGTTACCTGCCACTTATCAGCCCAAGCCTGAACGTCGTCTAGGTCTTGTTGCATGCGGGCATGGACTGCTTCCTTATCTCAGGAGTTGTGAATGGCGTTGAACACTATGCAGTCATCAGCGAACATCCCCATTTCTGACCTTATGTTGGAGGGAAGGTCATTGATGAAGCAGCTGAAGATGGTTGGGTCTAGGACACTGCCCTGAGGAACTCCTGCAGCGACGTCCTGGGGCTGTGATGATTGACCTTCAACCACCACAACCACCTTCCTTTGTGCTAGGTATGACTCAAGCCAGTGGAGTGTTTCCCCCCCCAATTCCCATTGTATTCAGTTTTACTAGGGCTCCTTGATGACACACTCGGTCAAATGCTGCCTTGATGCCAAGGGCAGTCACTCTCACCTCTGGAATTCAGCTCCTTTGTACATGTTTTGACCAAGGCTGTAATGAGCTCGGGAGCCGAGTGGTCTTGGCGAAACCCAAACTGGGCATCAGTGAGCAGGTTATTGGTGAGTAAGTGCCACTTGATAGCACTGTCGATGACACCTTCCATCATTTTGCTGATGATTGAGAGTAAACTGATGGGGTGGTAATTGGCCGGATTGGATTTGTCCTGCTTTTTGTGGACAGGACATACCTGGGCAGTTTTCCACATTGTTGGATAAATGCCAGTGTTGTAGCTGTACTGGAACAGCTTGGCTAGAGGTGCGGCTAGTTCTGGAGCACAAGTCTTCAGCACGATAGCCAGGATGTTGTCAGGGCCCATAGCCTTTGCTGTATCCAGTGCACTCAGCCGTTTCTTGATATCATGTGGAGTGAATCGAATTGGCTGAAGACTGGCATCTGTGATGGTGGAGACCTCGTGAGTAGACCGATATGGATCATCCACTCCGCACTTCTTGCTGAGGATGGTTGCAAACGCTTCAGCCTTGTCTTTTGCACTCATGTGCTGGGCTCCACCATCATTGAGGATGGGGATATTCATGGAGCCTTCTCCTCCCGTTAGTTGTTTAATGGTCCACCACCATTCACGACTGGATGTGGCAGGACTGCAGAGCTTTGATCTGATCTGTTGCTTGTGGGATCGGTTAGACCTGTCTATAGCATGCTGCTTCCGCTTTTTAGCATGCATGTAGTCCTGTGTTGCAGTCTCCCCAGGTTGGCATCTCATTTTTAGGTACACCTCGTGCTGCTCCTGGCATGCTCTTCTACAATCCTTATTGAACCTTTGTTGGTCCCCTGGCTTGGTAGTAATGGTAGAGTGAGGGATATGCCGGGCCATGAGGTTACAGATTGTAGTGGAATCTGCTGCTAATGGCCCACAGCGCCTCATGAATGCCCAGTTTTGAATTGCTAGATCTGTTCTGAATCTATCCCATTTAGCACGGTGGTAGTGCCACACAACACGATGGAGGGTGTCCTCAGTGTGAAGATGGGACTACGTCTCCACAATGACTGTGCGGTGGTCACTGCTACCAATACGGTTATGGACAGATGCATCTGCGACAGGTAGATTGGTGAGGACGAGGTCAAGTAGGTCTTTCCCTTGTGTTGGTTCTCTCACCACCTGTCGCAGACCCAGACTGGCAGTTATGCCCTTCAGGACCCGGCCAGCTCAGTTAGTAGTGGTGCTACCGAGTCACTCTTGGTGATGGACATTGAAGTCCCCCACCCAGAGTACATTCTGTGCCCTTGCTACCCTCAGTGCTTCTTCCAAGTGGTGTTCAACATGGAGGAGTACTGATTCATCAGCTGAGGGAGGGCGGTAGGTGGTAATCAGCAGGAGGCTTCCTTGCCTATGCTTGACCTGAAGCCATGAGACTTCATGGGGTCCCGAGTCAATGTTGAGGACTCCCAGGGCCACACCTTCCCGACTGTATACCACTGTGCCGCCACCCCTGGTGGGTCTGTCCTGCCGGTGGGACAGGACATACCCAGGGATGGAGGAGTTTGGGACATTGGCTGAAAGGTATGATTCTGTGAGTATGACTATGTCAGGCTGTTGCTTGACTAGTCTGTGGGACAGCTCTCCCAATTTTGGCATAAGTCCCCAGATGTTAGTGAGGGCGGCTTTGCAGGGTTGACTGGGCTGGGTGTGCCGTTGCCGTGTCCGTAGCCAGTGCCGAGGTTGATGCTGGGTGGTCTGTCCGGTTTCATTCTCATGTTTCGTAGCGGTTAGTTACAACTGAGTGACTTGCTAGGCCATTTCAGAGGGCAGTTAAGAGTCAACCACATTGCAGTGGGTCTGGAGTCAAATATAGGCCAGACCAGGTAAGGACGGCCGATTTCCTTCCCTAAAGGATATTAGTGAACCAGATGGGTTTTTACAACAATCCAATAGTTTCATGGTTACCATTACTGATACTAGCTATTTATTCCAGATTTATTTAATTAACTGAATTTAAATTCCCCAGCTGTCATGGTGGGATCATTAGTCCAAGCATTTGGATTACTAGTCCAGTGACATTACCACTATGCTACCGTTCCCTTCTGGTAAACCTACGCTGCACTCCCTCAAAGGCCAATATATCCTTCCTAAGGTAAGATGCCCAGAACTGCTCACGGTACTCCAGGTGGGATCTAACCAGGGCTTTGTATAGCTGCAGCATAACTTCTACTCCCTTGTATTCTAGTCCTCTTGCTATAAAGGCCAGCATTCCATTAGCCTTTGATTATTTTCTGTATCTGTTCATGGCAATTTAATGATCTATGTACCTGGACCCCCAAGTCTCTTTGAGCCGCCACTGTTTTTAGCTTTCCCCCCCATCTAGAAAGTACCTTGTTCTATCCTTTTTAGGTCCAAAGTGGATGACCTCACATTTGCCTACATTGAAATCCATTTGCCATAGTTTTGCCCATTCAATTAATCTATCAATATCCCTTTATAATTTTATGCTTTCATCTACATTGCCTACAATGCTGCCTATCGTTGTGTCATCGGCAAACTTGGATATGTGGCTTTCTATGCCATCATCAAAGTCGTTAATAAGTACTTTGAATAGTTGAGGCCCCACAGATCCCTGCAGGACACCACTAGTCACATCCTGCCAATTAGAGTACCTGCCCATTATCCCTATCTCTGTCTGCTGCCACTCAGTCAATTTCCTAAAGAGGTCAATAATTTGCCTTCAATTCCATGAGATTCAACCTTAGTTAACAGTCTCTTATGAGGGACTTTATCAAATGCCTTCTGGAAGTCCATATAAATAACATCCATAGACATTCCCCTGTCCACTACTTCAGTCACCTCTTCAAAAAATTCAATCAGGTTCATCAGGCATGACCGACCTTCCACAAATCCATGATCAACCGAAAATTTGTGGGGTGTTCAGTCACCCTATCCTTAATTATAGACTCTAGTAATTTCCAAGAACAGATGTTAGGCTAACTGGTCTATAATTCCCTGGTTTCCCCCTCTTGCCATTCTTAAATAGCGACATGCGCAATTTTCCAATCTAAAGTAACGATTCCTGAAATCGAGAACACTTGGGAAGATTATAGTTAGAGCATGTACAATGTGCTCACCTACTTCCTTTAAAACCCTGGGATGGAAACCATCTTGTCCTGGGAATGTCGTCACTCTAGTACCATTAAATTCTTCATTACTGTTATTTTGTTTACATTAATTTTATTGAGTCCCTGTCCCTGATTCAGTATTTGTTTCCTTGGGATTTTCAGCATACTATCCTCTTCCTCTACTGTAAATACTGACGCAAAGTAATTATTCAACAAATGGTTTTTGGGGTAGGAAGACAGGATGAAAAACATCATGGGGCAGAAATTCGGGTCTCCACGGGTGAGTACGCGCTGTGTACTCACCCATAGGGCCACCGGAAGTGCCGGTTTCGTGCATGTACGGGTAACCGGAACTTCCGGTCTCGTGAAAGGGGTTTGAGGGTCAACCGCGTGCGCGGAGAGGCAGCGCGCACGCAGCGAACTTCATTTTTTTTTTCCAGGTTTCTCCGTGAGGGTAAGTACGGAGAAGCTGCGCAGGAAAAAAGGAGGCGCAAGGCCTGCTTTTAACAAGGTAAGTGGTGAATTAAATACAATTTAAACATTTTTTCAACAGGTTTATCTTTACATACTTTAAAGAAAGGTAAGTTTATTTTTAGCACCGTTAAAAAGTGTAATTCATTTTTTCAAAAATGTAAATTTTTGTTTAAAGTAGTTAATTTATGTAATTTATAGTTATTTTAAAAATGTGATTTTTTAAAAAAAAATTATTTGAAGTTTTAGTTAGGTTTTGGGGGGGTGATCTCTATTCATAGATTTGACAGGTCTTCCTGTCAAAATCTAGGAATGGAGATTCCCTGCTCCGATTGGCTCTCCATGGCCCACGTGATCCCAGGGGACGCTTCGAACTAACTGCGCCCCTGGGATACGCAAGCACTGCGCGCTGGCACCTGCAGGAGGCCGAGGAGACGAAGTCCACGTGGGCCCGAAGCACAACGGCAGGCGCGGTAGGTAAGTACGCGCGCGATCCTGGCACCCACGGGAAGCCGGAGAGCCGAATTTCTGGCCCGATGACAGTTTTAAAAGCAAAATTGTGGCCTTTCGTGGAATCCCCAATTGTTATGTGGGTAAATCGAACCATTGCCAATATTAGCCAAATTTGAATGGTTTTGCACAAAGATTCAATTATCAGAAATGACGAACAATTTTGTAAATCACAAAACTGGGAGTATGTTATTAATTATTTTTTCACAATTAAGATCAATAGTTTGGAATAATTTACTAGAATTCTAAACACAACCTCAAATGTAAATATTTTATAAGCCTCGTGTAGCTGACCATATAATTGTCTCAAATTGTCATACTACTTATTGTTGAAACTTTAGACACCTTGGGCTTCCAGTTTTCCTCCTATATATCGCATTCCTTACTTTAACTTAACTGTTGTAAATGAGTCTGCTCTATGCATTAGGGCTCTTGGACTGAATGGGATTGCTTTACTGAAAGAAATACTTCACTAAATTAGAAACAGGGTAGGAAAGTGGCAAATGTCACTACTTTGCTGGAATCTTTTTCTGCTTCTGTCTTTATAATGATGGTGCACTAATTGAAGTATTCCATCTACTGAGACTACTCAAGGCGGAATGCTTGAGTTGTTGCTCGACACTAAAATGTCCTTGGCTGAATTCCAATGAGAGTCTATGGGCTCCGAGTGCCCATTCAAATGCTACTGTTACACAATTCCTTCAAAAACAAAGCCTAAACCATTGATTTTGGAATCACAACCAGTGCCAGTCCTTACAGACTTCTTTAAAAATACCTCTATGAGCCGCATTGACTCGACTTTCCTTGGATATCCCTGGTTTACCTTCTGGAGATGAAGTCAACGCATTCATTCTGTCAAAAGGAAAATACAAAAATAAATCAAAAGGAAACAAATTCTTCAGTTGAATAAAATTCACAGCAAACAAGGAAAACTCATTGGAGAAAGCTTATGAACGCAAGGACTTTCATAATATTTCATAATGTCTGAGCGCACTGGATACAGCAAAGGCTATGGGCCCCGACAACATCCCGGCTGTCGTGCTGAAGACTTGTGATCCAGAACTAGCCGCGCCTCTTGCCAAGCTGTTTCAGTACAGCAACAACACTGGCATCTCTCCAACAATGTGGAAAACTGCCCAGGTATGTCCTATCCACAAAAAGCAGGACAAATCCAACCCGGCCAATTACCGCCCCATCAGTCTACTCTCAATCATCAGCAAAGTGATGGAAGGTGTCATCGACAGTGCTATCAAGCAGCACTTATTCACCAAAAACCTGCTCACTGATGCCCAGTTTGGGTTCCGCCAAGACCACTCGGCTCCCGACCTCATTACAGCCTTGGTCCAAACATGGACAATTCCAGAGGTGAGGTGAGAGTGACTGCCCTAGACATCAAGGCAGCATTTGACCAAGTGTGGCATCAAGGAGCCCTAGTAAAACTGAAGTCAATGGGAATCGGGGGGAAAAACTCCCCACTGGCTGGAGTCATACCTAGCACAAAGGAAGATGGTTGTGGTGGTTGAATGTCAATCATCACAGCCCCAGGACATCGCTGCAGGAGTTCCTCAGGGCAGTGTCCTAGGCCCAACCATCTTCAGCTGCTTCATCAATGACCTTCCCTCCAACATAAGGTCAGAAATGGGGATGTTCGCTGATGACTGCACAGTGTTTAGTGCCATTCACAACTCCTCAGATAATGAAGCAGTCCATGTCCGCATGCAACAAGACCTGGACGACGTTCAGGCTTGGGCTGATAAGTACCAGGCAATGACTATCTCCAACAAGTGAGAGTCTAACCACCGCCCCTTGACATTCAACGACATTACCATCGCCGAATCCCACATCATCAACATCCTGGGGGGTCACCATTGACCAGAAACTTTACTGGACCAGCCTCCTGGCTCCCCAAAGCCATTCCACCAGGCACAAGTAAGGAGTGTGATGGAATACTCTCCACTTGCCTGGAGGAGTGCAGCTCCAACAACACTCAAGAAGCTCGGCACCATCCAGGACAAAGTAACCCGCTTGATTGACACCCCATCCACCACCTTAAACATTCACTCCCTCCACCACTGGCATACCGTGGCTGCAGTGTGTACCATCTACAAGGTGCACTGCAGCAACTCGCCAAGGCTTCTTCGGCAGCACCTCCCAAACCCACAACCTCTTCCACCTAGAAGGGAAAGGGCAGCAGGCGCATGGGAACACCACCACCTCCAGGTTCTCCTCCAAGTCACACACCATCCTGACTTAGAAGTATATCGCCGATCCTTCATTGTCGCTGGGTCAAAATCCTGGAACTCCTTACCTAACAGCACTGTGGGAGTACCTTCACCACACAGACTGCAGCGGTTCAACAAGGCAGCTCACCACCACCTTCTTAAGACCACCTTCTCAAGGGCAATTAGGGATGGGCAATAAATGCTGGCCTTGCCAGCGATGCCCACATCCCATAAACTAAATTAAAAAAAAATGTTTTAAATAATTTTAATCCCCAAGTTTTTGCTTGTGTGGAGTGTAAACAGACACTGACTGGTTGGACCGAATGGTCCATTTCTGTGCTGTAATTTGTATTTCTATTTTCCTATTTAACATGGCCATGAAAATAGTCTACATATTATATATATTTTAGGGTAAATTCACCAATCTCGTATTCCCGGTGGGGAGTCACACACAAAGAGTGCAGGTTTGAATTAGGGTTTGGTGAATTTATTCTATAGAGCCCAGGTTCCAAAGCAGTAGTTACTGATGGGCATAGGGGTACAGAATATACACTCTGATCACAGATCTTTCTTTTGCCTATGACTCATCTCTGTTGTTCGAAGGTCAACTAACACAAACACCTTATACAACTGGATACCATTATCTCTTCATAACATTGCTCATTGAAAAATATTCTGACTGCCTTTGCACTGAATTGCAAAATGGCAGTCAGAATTCAGCACATCATGAGTAAAGGAAGATGTAGAATTGGGAAAGCAGAGGGATACAAGATTGCACAATAAAAATGCACCGAGGGGAATTTCACAACTGAATTTGTAGAAGGAGTATAATTTTTAAAATACAAGATGGACACGTTAATCTGTCATCCAATTGGCAACTGGATAGCTGTGGCTAAATTTAAGTACAAAGGCACAGTTGTGTCAGCAGATGCGGTCATAGTGAAAGAGAATATAATAAATAGCGTAGCTTTATTTGATCGGAGATGCTCCCCCATACATTGCAATCTTGTCTCAGAAAAACTTAATACTAGCTCACAAAAATTAAAAAAGGTGTCAAACTCTTCTGAAACTGTGCTTCTACAAACACCACACACATTTTTTTTCTGTCTCGCTCCATGTCTTTGTCTATTTCTTTCTTGACTCTTTCTCCTACTTTTTCGCTCAACTCTCTCTTTTCCTGAATCACCCCTCTAATGTAGTCGGCCAACTTTTGTATAATCTGCAAACTTCTTAATCATGGCCCCTACATTGAAGTCTAAATCATTGATATATACTACAAAAAGCAAGGGACTAGTACTGAGCCCTGCGGAATCCCACTGAAAAAGCTTCCCAGTCACAAAAACACCTGCTGACCATTACCCTTTGCTTCCGGTCACTGAGCCAATTTTGGATCCAACTTGCCAGCTTCCCTTGGCTCCCATGGGCTTTTACTTTTCTGACCAGTCTGCCATGTGGAACCTTGTCAAAAGCCTTGCGAAAATCCATGTAGACTACAAATGTGCTACCCTCATCCACCCTCCTTGTTACCGCCTCAAAAAATTCAATCAAGTCAATCAGACACGATGTTCCCTTAACAAATCCATGCTGACTGTTCTTGATTAATCTGTGCCTTTCTAAATGACAATTAATACTCTCCCTCAGAATTTTTTCTAATAATTTTCCCACCACCGAGGTTAGGCTGACTGGCCTGTAATTATTCGGTCTATCCCTTTCTCCCTTTTTAAACAATGGTACAACGTCAGCAGTCCTCGAGACACAAGACAGACATTGGACACTATCTCACCCAACAAACGGTTATCCATACATTCCAACATTTTATTTGCTTTCTTGACCACCTGCATACAATGAAGGAACGGTTTTAACAACCTATCTTTTAAAACCCTCCAGATTTCTTATATAATATAAACAGAAAATGCCAGAGATACTCAGCAGGTTAGGCAGCATCTGTGAAGAGAGAAACAGAGTTAACGTTTCAGGTCGATGACCTTTCGTCAGAACTGGAAAAAAAAGCCAGATCTCTACCCTGCTTTGTTACCTCAAGACTATTACCATTTAATATGTAATACACTCACGATGCACTAGAAAAAGGTTGTATGAGAAGCTATTGCTTCCTTTCTGGTAATGTGTTAAAGTTAGAAAGTAACTTCAGTATCTTGCTTGATCCTTGGCCTTTTGTATTCTGAAGAAAGGGAAAAGAAATCCTACATGGTCCACCAATGCCTCAAATTAAAAAATTCTCATCCTTCTGATCCAAATCCCTTCATGGCCTCATCCACCCGATCTCTAACCTACTCCAGCCCGACAATCCTCCGGGAACTCTGTTCCTCCCAATTCTGGCCTCTTGTGCATCCTTGACTTCTTTCGCCCCATTATTGGCCTTCAGCTGTCTGGGCCCCAAGCTCTGGAATTCCCTCCCTGAGACACTCCTTAAAACCTACCTCTTTGACCAACCTGTCTCCTTCTGTAGCTCACTGTTAATTTTTGTCTGATTACTCTTCTGTGAAGTGCTTTGGCACCTTTTGCTACATTAAAGACAATGGCCCAGAAATTGATCTCGCTCTGTTCCCGCGGGGGTAAGGCTTCCCCGCGATCTCTCACTCCGCGTTGGCTTTTTCAGATCCAGCTCGCACGAACTTGATGTTCCAGACATCAGCTGGGCAGTGCTTGCGTATCCCACCGGCGTAGTGAATTCGTGCGAGCTGTGGGATCACGTGACTCAGAGCCAATGGCAGCACACCATCTGTGCTGTGAAATCTATGAATCTTACACCCCCCCAAAATAACAGCTAAACCTCAATTAAATTTTTTTTAAAAACCATCACATTAATAAAATAAGTATAGTTAAATAAATTAACCATTTTAAATAAAAAATTAAATTTTTGAAAAAATTTAAAATCTTTTAAAAAGTTATAAAAATAAACTTACCTGTCTTTAAAGTCTCTAAAAAAGATATACCTGTTAAAAAAAATTAAAAAAATACTTAATTCACTACTTACCTTGTTAAAAGTGGGTCTTACTCCTCCTTTTTACATTTCTAAAATCTTCAGTACTTACCTGCGCGTCCAAAGCATGAAGTGCACAGCGTGCGCGCAGCCTGTAGCGCGCACGCGATGCACCGAGGAACCGCCCCCTTTTCAAAAGACCAAGTGCCGGTTTTCAGCGCATGCGCAGGGCATGCAGAAAACCGGCAATTGGAGAGAGAATACGCGAGAGTACGCAGTGCGTACTCTCGCGCAGCGGGATGAATTTTTGGCCCAATATATGAATGCAAGCTGCTGTTCAACAGCAAGACAGGTAGATACAGAAAAAAAGAGGAAAAAAAAGATAGACACATAAAATCAACACAAGTACACATGACCTCACCTTTGCTCTTGGTTTTCATAAAATTGAGAGAATTTAAGAGACTGCTGGTTCCAAAAGTTCTGTTTTTGGAGAGAAATTAAACACATTTATTATGTGGTGGGTGGAAAGAAAGAGTACACACGGATTATTAAAAATAAAATTACCACATACTAAGGTTTCTTCTTCCAAGTTCTTCAAAGTTTGCATATCTTTCTCAAAGTTCTTCAGTTCCTGGACAACTGTCTCCTCAAACATGTTCAATTTCAGCAACCTTTTAGAAATAAGCAAAATGTTAAAAGTTGTACCCAGCAGGATTAAAAAAAAAGCAAAATCTAAAGAAATCTTGGCCAAACGTTAGCCCAGAAATTCCGGTCGGAGGTTTCCCGCGGACACAAGCCCCCGACCTGCACTTAAGCGCGCCTACCGTTATGCTCTGGGCCCGCGCAGAATTCCGTTCTTGTGCCTGCTCCAGCTGCCGGTGTGCAGGGCACGCGTATCCCAGGGGCGCAGCTAATTCACAGCGTCCCTGGGATCACGTGGGCCATGGGGAGCCAATCGGAGCAGGGAATCTCCATTCATAGATTTGACAGGAAGACCTGGTAAATCTATGAATAGAGATCGGCTCCAAAACCTAAGTAAAACTTCAAATAATTTTTTTTAAATCACATTTTTAAAATATCTATAAATTACATAAATTAACTACTTTAAACAAAAATTTTAATTTTTGAAAAAAAATTAAAGTTTTTAACAGGGCTAAAAATAAACTTACCTTTCTTTAAAGTCTTTTAAAATGATAAACTTGTGGAAAAAATGTTTTACTTTTACTTTCTTCACCTCTTACCTTGTTAAAAACAGGCCTTGCGCCTGCTTTTTCCACACGCAGCTGCTAGGGACGTACCCGCACTGCATCAACTGAGAAAAAAGCGGAAGTTCGCTGCGTACGCGCTGCCTCTCCGGCGCACGCGTTTGACCTGTGAACCCCTTCCTTCAAGAGTACCGGCACTTCCGTTGGCCCTACGGGTGAGTACACAGCGCGTACTCACCCGTAGGGAACGGAATTTCAGGGCCGTTATGATTCTACAAACATGTTATCTTGCTGCAACTGCCAAGACAATCAAATTGATACCAATGTATCCACAAGTGACATGGGCACATGGGAACACAAGTAGGCCATTCGACCCCTCGAGCCTGTTCTGCCATTCAATGAGATCATGGTGGATCTGTAGCTTAACTCCATCCACCTGCCTCGGTTTCATATCCTTTTATACCTTTTTTTCCCCCTTATTGGCACATATTTTGCTGTCAAAATAACGGTGAGGCTAAGTTCCAAGAACCAGGAGGTCCCCCATGAGCAGGTGAAGAGTTGAAAAGTGGAAACATAGAAACATAGAATCTAGGAGCAGGAGTAGGCCATTCGGCCCATCGAGCCTGCTCCACCATTCAATACGATCATGGCTGATCATCCAAATCCAGTACCCTGTCCCTGCTTTAATCCCCACAGTACACATATCCCACCCTACCCCCGTAACCCCACGTATTTAATTCCCCCTAACATATCCCATCCTATCCCCATAACCCCACATATTTAATCCCCCCCTAACACTAAGGGTCAATTTATCATAGCCAAATCAACCTAACCCGCACATTTTTGGACTGTGGGAGGAAACCGGAGCACCCGAGGAAACCCACGCAGACACGGGGAGAATGTGCAAACTCCACACAGACAGTCACCCGAGGTCAGATTCGAACCCGGTGGAAACCGAAGGTGGGGAAGTGATTCGCAGAGGAGAAACCAGAGTTGGGAGTAACTTTGATGCTACCAGTAACTAGTGGTAACTTACTGAAATTGATCTGATAACCAGTAGTAAGAGTGGCAACACTCAGATTCCCCTCATAACCAACAGTAATACAATAACTCAGTCACACAAGGTGCAGTCAGACTCCCCAGTCAATGCCACTTTTAATAGGCCCGATATCTCTTCCCATCTCCTTGGAATACGGTTCCATGTTAAAGGACAATTCTGAACTGGGAACCTCAGTCAGAACTGATCTGTACTTGGACTTCACACGTTTAAGCCAGCTGGTACAAACTGACCTGAACAACTGAGATTGCACCAAGGGCAGTGGGCTCGGTGTTTGAGGCACTTCTCTCAGGGCACATCGTCCAAAACACAGCTCAGCACCAACATTTCTAAACCACTCCCTGGGCTCAGTCACAATAAAAGAGAGTTTCATAGAATTATAGAAATTACAGCACCGGAGGAGGCCATTGGGCCCCTGAAGCCAATGCTTTCTCCTGTAACCCCGTTCCCCCAGATACTTTTATATTCCTCCTTTTTGAATATTTATCCCTTTCCCTTTCTAAATTAACATTTGGTCTCTACCTCAATAGCCACATGTGGTGAAGGATCCCATGGTTTAATAGCCCTCAGTTCAAGAATCTAACTCCTCCCTTTCCCCTTAGCTCTTGAAGTGAGAATCCTTGGTATCCATTCCCTGGTTCCCCATTGGCCCACCAGTGGAAACAATCTTTCACTATTTACCCACAGCAAGGTCCCTCGGTTTCCCCTTTACAGGCTGCTCCTCTCTGTGCCGCTCCCACTCACCACTTTGCTGCTGCTGCTACTCCCAGCTCTGCAGGAAATGCTGGTCCCCACACCCACCCCATTCTCCCAACTCCCCGTCTTGAGCCCCAATCCCCCGCTCCCCACCTCGCCCGGAGCCCCCGCTCCCCACCTCGCCCGGAGCCCCCGCTCCCCACCTCGCCCGGAGCCCCCGCTCCCCACGAGCCCCCGCTCCCCACCTCGCCCGGAGCCCCCGCTCCCCACTTCTCCCGGAGCCCCCGCTCCCCACCTCTCCCGGAGCCCCCACTTTAGTCTCCATCTTTCCCAGAGCCCCATTCCCCAGTCTCCATCTCTCCCCCACAACTCTCAAGTCTCCCCCGATTCGAGCTCCTTACCAATTCCTGACTCGCAGTCATTCCAAGAGGATTGGGAACCCTACTGAAAACTGGCTAAACCAGAGAAAGTGGTGGTTGCGAATAGAGCTTCACCTCCACCCCCAGAAATTTGGGTCAATCCACTGCAGTGTAGAAACTGTAGAAGCACATTCTGAAGGCACATGTTCAGTTTCTGGATCTGTAATCTAAATGTCAGGAACAAGGCTCCAACATTCTTTTCAAATTCTTTACTTCTGTCCAACTTTAAATACATTATTCTACCTCATCAAGTCAGTTTGAAGTTTGTTGCGTATGAAAAGAAAGGCCCAATCCATGCTGATCCGACTGATTAGATGGCGCAATCTCGTGCCCCAGCTTCCCTAATAATACTAATCCTGGGGACGGCAAAAATCAATCAAAACTGTGGCCAATATCAGGAAAAACACTGGGAAATTCCTACAACTACCTAAGGCAATCGAGTAAGTTCCAGTAGACCATGGTTAGCTATGATGGAGCAACAGACATACTTACAAACAAATCGCTCCCTCCCAGCTGCCCTCCCAGATGTCCCAATTGCTTTCCATTCATTGGGCTGGTTCCCAAGGATCATAGTATTATTCATCTCAGATACCCATCAATGAGCCTGCCCATCAAAAATGTACCCATGACCCTCTTAAAACATTTCCTGCCTCAATGTTGAGCAACATCTCCAGTTTTAGTTACCAGGATACAAAGGAAGCATTCAAGTTTGAAACTGTGGAGAGGAGAGCCACAAGGTTTTTATTTGGTCAAGGGAAAGAATTATGAAGGAGAAAGGTAGGACTTGCAGCCCTGCATGGTGAACTGAAAGGGGACATTAGGAGAAGTTAAAGATAGCAAACAGTTTAGAAAAGTTAAATCAAAGACACTTGAAGATAAACATGACTGAAGGACAAGGGGATGGTTCAAACTAATAAAAGGCAAATTTGGGACCAATGCCATGAAGATTTTACATCCAAACACTTGGAATTAACTTTTAGGTTGGCAGGGAAGGAAAATGACAGTCATTTCAATACTGCTGGTTGGTAGGCATGTGTAAGGTTGGGGTGGGGGGAGAAGAGAAGAGAAGAGGGGGGCATTAGGGTGCTAGGGTGGATGAGCTAAAATGTGCCAAATGTCCACCTCATTTTCACTGATCTTATGATTGCGAGATTTATTAATACATTTAAAGCTTTCAATAGTTCAATACTGCCCAGACGCAAAATCTGCACATCAGATTCAAAGAAACTTACAGCACAGGAGGAGGCCATTCAGCCCATAACACCTGTGCTGGCTCTTTGAAAGAGCAGTCATGCTTAGTCCCACACTCCCACTTTTTGTCCGTAACTCTGCAAGTTCCTCAACCTCATGTACCTGACCAACTCACTTAAAATGATTTATGGAATCAGCTTCCACCACCTTTTCAGGTAGAGCGTTCCAGATCCTGACAACTCAGCGAAAAAAATTCTGCTCATCTCCGCTCTAGATGTTTTGACAATGATTTTAAATCTATGACCTCTGGTTATTGATCCACTCACCAGAGAGAATGGCCCAGAAATTCCGTTCCCTACGGGTGAGTACGCGCTGTGTACTCACCCGTCGGGCCAACGGAAGTGCCGGTTTTACACATGCACTGCGCATGCGCTGGAAACCGGAACTTCCGTTCCCTTGAAGGAAGGGGTTCGCAGGTCAAACGCCTGCGCCGGAGAGGCAGCGCGTAGACCTGGAACTTCCGCTTTTTTTTTTTAAAAACAGGTTTCTCCGTGAGGGTAAGTCCCTAGCAGCTGCGCGTGGAAAAAGCAGGCGCTAGGCCTGCTTTTAACAAGGTAAGAGGTGAATTAAGTAAAATGGAAAAAAAAATTCCACAGGTTTATCATTTTTAAATACTTTAAAGAAAGGTAAGTTTATTTTTAGCCCGATTAAAAACTTTAATTTTTTAAAAATTTACATTTTTAAAAACAGTTTATGTAATTTATAGTTATTTTAAAAATGTGATGCTTTTTTAAAAAAAAATTATTTGAAGTTTTACTTAGGTTTTGGGGCCAATCTCTATTCATAGATTTGACAGGTCTTCCTGTCAAATCTATGAATGGAGATTCCCTGCTCCGATTGGCTCCCCATGGCCCACGCGATCCCAGGGGACGCTGCGAACTGGTTGCGCCCCTGGGATATGCGAGCACTACACACCGGCAGCTGGAGGCGGCCCAGGATCGGAATCCCACGTGGGCCCACAGCACAACGGCAGGCGCGCTATGTACGCGCAGGTCGGGGGCTTGCGCCCGCGGGAAGCCTCCGACCCAAATTTCTGGGCCAATAGATTTTCTCTACTCCATCAAAACCTCTCCATCTTCAAAACCTCTATTAGGTCAGCTCTTAAACTTCTCTGTTCCAAAGAGAACATCCTAACTTTTCCAACCTCTCCTCATATCTGAAGTCCCTCATTCCTGGTAACTTTCCTCTGTACCCTTTCTAAGGCCTTTCCTGAATTGTGGTGCCCAGAATTGTCCACAATACTCCAGCTGAGGACTAACTAGTGATTTTTAAAGTTCTAGCATGATCTCTGCTTTTATATTCCATTCCTCTATTTATAAACCAAAGTAACCCATATGCTTTTTTAACCACCTTATCAACTTGCTCTGCCACCTTTAAGGAATAGTGTATATGAATACCATATTAGTCTTTCCATATTAGTCCTTCCAAAGTGCATCACTTCACACTTCTCTGCATTGAACTCCACCTGCCACGCTTCTGCCCCTTTCACCATCCTGTCTGTCACCCTGAAGTCTATAACTATCCTCATCACTATCTACTACTTTGCTAAGTTTTGTATCACCTGCAAACTTTACACTGCTGCTCCCGACACCCGAGTCTAAGTCATTTATAAAAAAAATTGCAAAGAGCAATGGACCCAAAACTGACTCTTGGGGAACACCACTGCAAACCACCTCCCAGTACGACAAAAATCCTTCCACCACCACCACCCTCTGCTTCCCGTCACTAAGCCAATTTTGTATCCATTCTGCCACTTTCCCCTAATTCCATGGGCTTGCACCTTCTTAACAGCCTCCTGCGTGGCACTTTGTCAAATGCCTTCCAAAAGTCCATATATACATCTACTGCACTAATTTGATGTTACCTCATCGAAGAATTCAATCAAGTTAGTCAGACAAGATTTAACAAATCCATGCTGGCTCTCCTTGATTAATCCATGCCTTTCCAAATTAAAGCTTATTTTGCCCCGATAATGGTTTCCAATAACTTCCCCACCACCGGTGTGTAGTTTCCTGGTTTATCCCTCTACCCTTTCTTGAATAATGATACAATATTAGCAACCCTCCAGTCCTATATCCAATGATGATTGAAAGATTGTGACCAATGTCTCTGCTATTTCTACCTTTGCTTCTTTCAGCAACCTAGGATGCATCCGATCTGGACCAGGTGACTTACCAACTTTCAGTAATGCTAATCTTTTTAGTACATCTTATCTATTGCTATCCTGCCATAACTTCCCTCTCCTCTTTTAGTGTAACCTTCACATCATCCACGTCCTTTGTGGAGACAGGTGCAAAGTTCTAAATTTATACTTTAGCCATGTCCCTTTCCTGTACATGAAGATTTCCCTTTGGGTCTTTAATAGGTTTCAATTTAATGTTTCTTGCTAATCTTTTCTCATAACCTCTCTTTGCGTCCCACTTTTTCAATTCCCTCCTGTACTTTCCATAATCTTTCTGGTTATTAACTGAATCTTGCTTCTGACTCGTCATTTTTTTCCTGTCTTATTTTAACTTTTATTTCCTGTCGTCATCCAGGGCACATTAGCTTTGGATGCTCTACCTTTTCCCTTCAAAGGAATATGCCCAGTTTGTACCTGAACTATCTCTTCCCTGAATGCCCTTCATTGTTCCGTTACTGCTTTACCCTGCAATCACATTTTCCAATCTACCTGTGCGAGGTTCCTTCCAAAATCACTGAAATTAGCTCTTCCCCAGTTGAGCATATTTTCTAGTCTCTTTCCATAATTACTTTAAACTAAATTATGTTGTGGTCACTGTTAACTAGATAATCTCCTGATGTAACACACTCCACTTGCCCTACTTCATTTCCCAGAACCAGATCCAACACTGAGGATGGATGCATACTGGAGCATTCGCGATGCTGAGGACATCATGGATAGCACGTTTAGGGAGTTGGTCACACCGCAGGTAAAGGCTGTACAGGCAGGAACGGAATGGGTGACCACCAGGCAGAGTAGTAGGCGCAGGCAGGTAGTGCAGGGGTCCCCTGTGGCCATCCCCCTCTCAAACAGATATACTGCTTTGGATGTTGTTGAGGGAGATGGCTCATCGGGGGAAGGCAGCAGCAACCAACTTCCTGGCACCGTGGGTGGTTCTGCTGCACAGGATGGGAGAAAAAAAAGAGTGGGAGAGCTATAGTGATAGGTGATTCTATTGTAAGGGGAATAGATAGGCGTTTCTGCAGCTGCAAACAAGACTCCAGGATGGTATGTTGCCTCCCTGGTGCAAGGGTCAAGGATGTCTCGGAGCGGCTAGAGCATTTTGGAGGGGGAGGGTGAACAGCCAGTTGTCATGGTGCATATAGGTACCAACGATATAGGTAAAAAATGGGATGAGGTCCTAAAAGTAGAATATAGGGAGTTAGGAGGTAAATTAAAAAATAGGACCTCAAAGGTAGTAATCTCAGGATTGCTACCGGTGCCACGTGCTAGTCAGAGTAGAAATAGAAGGATATTTCAAATGAATACGTGGCTAGAGGAATGGTGCAAGGGGGAGGGATCCAAATTCCTGGGACATTGGAACCGGTTCTGGGGGAGGTGGGACCAGTACAAACTGGACGGTTTGCACCTGGGCAGGGCCCGATGTCCTAGGGGGAGTGTTTACTAGTGCTCTGGGGGAGGGTTTAAACTAAAATGGCAGGGGGTTGGGAACCTGAGCAGGGAGACAGAGGAAAGGGAAACAAGGATAGAAGCAAAAGACAGGAAGGAGGAAAGCAAAAGTGAGAGTCAGAGAAATCAAGAGTTTAAATCAATCATGGCCACAGTAAATAATAATTCGAAAAAGTCTACAAGTATTAAAAAAAAACAAGCCTGAAGGCTTTATGTCTTAATGCGAGGAGCATTCGTAATCAGGTGGATGAATTAGCTGCGCTAATAGAGGTAAACGGATATATGATATGATTGGGATTACGGAGACATGGCTCCAGGGTGACCAAGGCTGGGAATTCAACATCCAGGGGTATTCGATATTCAGGAAAGACAGGCAAAAAGGAAAAGGAGGTGGGGTTGCATTGCTGGTTAAAGAGGGGATTAACACAATTGTAAGGAAGGATATTAGCTCTGATGATGTGGAATCCGTATGGGTAGAACTGAGAAATACCAAGGGGCAGAAAACGTTAGTGGGAGTGGTATACAGACCCCCAAACAGTAATGCAGAGGTTGGGGATGGCATTAAACAGGAAATTAGAGACATGTGCAATAAGGGCACAGCAGTTATCATGGGTGACTTTAATCTACATATAGATTGGGCTAACCAAATTAGTAACAATACTGTGGAGGAGGAATTCCTGGAGTGTATACGGGATGGTTTCCTGGACCAATATGTCAAGGAACCAACTAGAGACCAGGCCATCTTAGACTGGGTATTATGTAACGAGAAAGGATTAATTAGCAATCTTGTTGTGCGGGGCCCCCTTGGGGCGGAGCGATCATAATATGATCGAATTCTTCATTAAAATGTAGAATGAAATAGTTGACTCAGAGACTAGGGTCCTGAATTTAAATAAAGGAAACTACGATGGTATGAGGCGCGAGTTGGGTAGGATAGATTGGGGAATGTTACTCAAAGGGTTGACGGTGGATAGGCAATGGCAAACATTCAAAGATCGCATGGATGAACTACAGAATTTGTTCATCCCTGTCTGGCATAAAAATAAAACAAGAAAGGTGACTCAACCATGGCTGACAAGGGAACATAAGAACATAAGAAATAGGAGCAGGAGTAGAACAATCGGCCCCTCGAGCCTGCTCCGCCATTCAATGAGATCATGGCTGATCTGATCCAACCTCAACTCTAAAGAACACAAGCAGGAGCAGGACCAGGCTACTCGGCCCCTGGGCCCGCTCCGCCACCCACAGGGCCTTGACCGATCCGAACTCAAAACTCAAAAACAGACAAAGAGGAGCTCTGCAATGTAATGGCAGATGTGACTACGGAGAATGATTTAAGGAGACTGTGTGAGGGATTGATGAAACTGATGACGGTTTCTTTACCGATTGGCGATGTCCTCTGGTCCTACCTACTGGAGTTTGTGATCCCAGTAAAGTATACTGGCGCCTTTACTACAGTCTGCGGTTCCTTAGTATACCTTGGAATAAAGAAACTGGAAGAACAAAATTTCTTGTTAATTGTGAGGATCATCCAAATCTCCCTCAGCCTCGTAGACTGCTGACGCGGCTATTGACTGTGTCTTCTTCTCTACGCCACGGAAAAGGCAGAGGTGCTCCTGCTCTGAGCTTACTATATATCCTGGAAATCAGGGATAGCATAAGATCCAAGGAGAGGACATATAAATTGGCCAGAAAAAGCAGCAAACCTGAGGTTTGAGAGCTGTTTAGGATTCAGCAAAGGAGGACAAAGGGATTAATTAAGAGGGGGAAAATAGAGTACGAGAGTAAGCTTGCAGGGAACATAAAAACTGACTGTAAAAGCTTTTATAAATATGTGAAGAGAAAAAGATTGGTGAAGTCAAGCGTAGGTCCCTTGCAGTCAGAATCAGGGAAATTTATAATGGGGAACAAAGAAATGGCAGACCAATTAAATAAATACTTTGGCTCTGTCTTCACAAAGGAGGACACAAATAACCTCCCAGAGATGTTGGGGAACATAGGGTCTAATGAGAGGGAGGAACTGAATGAAATCAGTATTTGCAGGGAAATGGTGTTAGGGAAATTGACGGCATTAAAGGCCGATAAATCCCCAGGGCCTGATAATCTACATCCTAGGGTACTTAAGGAAGTGGCCCTAGAAATAGTAGATGCATTGCTGGTCATCTTCCAAAATTCTATAGACTCTGGAACAGTTCCCATGGATTGGAGGGTAGCTAATGTTACCCCACTGTTCAAAAAAGGTGGTAAAGAAAAAACGGGGAATTATAGACCGGTAAGCCTGACATCAGTAGTGGGGAAATTGCTAGAGTCCATTATAAAAGATGTAATGGCAGAGCACTTGGAAAACAGTGACAGGATCGGGCAAAGTCAACATGGATTTACAAAAGGTAAATCGTGCTCGACTAATCTACTGGAATTTTTTGAGGATGTAACTGATAGAATAGATAAGGGAGAATAGATAAGGGAGGAATCAGTGGATGTGGTGTATTTGGACTTTCAGAAGGCTTTCGATAAGGTCCCGCACAAGAGATTAGCGTGTAAAGTTAAGGCACATGGGATTGGGGGCAAGGTACTGACTTGGATAGAGAACTGGTTGGCAGACAGGAAGCAAAGAGTTGGAATAAACGGGTCTTTTTCCAAGTGGCAGGCAGTGACTAGTGGGGTTCCGCAGGGATCGGTCCTAGGACCCCAGCTATTCACAATATAAAAATATATAAATGATCTAGACGAGGGAACTAGATGTAATATCTCCAAGTTTGCAGATGACACAAAGCTGGGTGGGCATGTGTGCTGCGAGGAGGATGCCGAGAAACTCCAGTATGATTTGGACAGGTTCGGTGATTGGGCAGAAGCATGGCAGATGCAGTATAATGTGGATAAATGCGAGGTTATCCACTTTGGTGGCAAAAATAGAAAGGCAGATTATCTGAACGGCAATAGATTGGGAGAAGGGGAAGTGCAACGAGACCTGGGTGTCCTTGTGCACCAGTTGCTGAAGGTAAGCATGCAGGTACAGCAGGCGGTTAAGAAGGCAAATGGTATGTTGGCCTTCATAGCGAGAGGGTTTGAGTACAGGAACAAGGATGTCTTGCTGCAGCTGTACAAGGCCTTGGTGAGACCACACCTTGGGTATTGTGTGCAGTTTTGGTCGCCTTATCTGAGGAAGGATGTTCTTACCATGGAGGGTGTGTAGCGAAGATTCACCAGACTGATACCTGGGATGGCAGGAATGACGTACGAGGAGAGATTGGGTCGATTGGACTTATACTCGCTGGAGTTTAGAAGAATGAGAGGAGATCTCATTGAAACTTATAAAATTCTAACAGGGCTAGACAGACTGGATGCAGGAAGGTGGCAGGTGAGTCCAGAACAAGAGGTCACAGTCTAAAGATAAGGGGTAAGCCATTTAGGACAGAGATGAGGAGCAATTTCTTCACCCAGAGAGTGGTGAACCGGTGGAATTCTCTACCACAGAAGGCAGTTTAGGCCAAGTCAGTAAATATATTCAAGAAGGAGTTAGATATATTTCTTAAGGCTAAAGGTATCAAGGGATATGGGGAGAAAGCAGGGACAGGGTACTGAGTTTGGATGATCAGCCATGATCTCATCGAATGGCAGAGCAGGCTCAAGGGGCCGAATGGCCTATTCCTGCTCCTATCTTCTATGTTTCTATGCTTCCTTCCTTGTTGGACCGGAGACATATTGATCGAGAAAGTTCTCCGGTACACATCAGAAATTCCTCTCCTTCCCTACCCTTAGCACTATGTTTTTTCCCAGTCTATATTAGGGTAATTAAAGTCTCTTAATACTAATACCCTATTTTTGTTACTTGCCTTTGAAATTTGCCAGAAAATTTGCTCATCTATCTCCTTCTCACTGTTTGGAGCTCCCAGCAATGTTACAGCTCCCCTTCTGCTCCTCAACTCAAGTCAAGTCAAGTAGATTCAGTCCTAGAACCATCTAGTATATCCTTTCTATTTGGAACTGCATCATCCTTAATCAATACTGCCATACCCCCTACTCTTTTTCCTTCTCTATCAGTCCAGAATACCTGGTAACCAGAAATATTAAGAACCCATTCCTGGCCTTCGGAACATAGGAACAGGAGTAGGCCATTTAGCCCCTCAAGCATGTTCCGCCATCAATGAGATCAAGGCTGATCTGTGACCTAGCCATTGCCCCATATCCTTTAATAACTTTGGTTAACAAAAATCTATCAATCTTAGATGTAAAATTAACAGTTGATGTAGCATCAATTGCCATTTATGGAAGAGAGTTCCACCCTTTGCGTGTAGAAGTGTTTCCTAACTTCAGTCCTGAAAGGTCTGGATTTAACTTTTAGCCTATGGCCCCTAGTCCTAGACTCTGCAACCAACGGAAATAGTTTCTCTCTATCTACCCTATCAGTTCCCCTTAATATCTTGAAAACTTTGATCAAATCACCCCTTATTTCCAGGGAATGCAACCCTAGTTTGTGTAATTCCTGGACTTGTTTGAGCCATGTCTGTTAATGCAACGACGTCATAATCCCATGTAGCAATTTTGCCTGCAGCTCACCAGCCTTATTAATTACACTACGGACACTGACGTACATACAATTCAACACCTCCTTCGTCACTTTTTCCATTTTCCTCAATCTGATCCCTGCAATTATTGAGGTATTTCTAATTTTACTGCTGTTTATATCTCTCGATCCCATTTCTGCTACTTCCTGGTTTCTCTCCTCCTGCCATATTAGTTTAAACCCTCCCCAATAATACTGGTTAACCTTTCAGCGAGAACATTGGTTCCGGTTTTGTTCAGGTACAAGCCGTCCATCTTGTACAGGTGCCCCTTCCCCTAATGCCGCAAGAATCTGAAACCCTCCCTCCTGTAGCACTTCTCCAGTTGAGATCATTTACAGTGTTTCCGAATTACCATTAAATTCTATCAAAAATCATTTAAGCTTTTAAAGAACATGAACAAAAGCAATCTTAGAGTTCTATTTAGTACATCATTTTCTGAATTTAATGACTAAAGCAAGTGTACAGGCAAAAATACAAGGAAACATGCATTTTGAAACATCCTCATTGATGAATAGTTTATTGTTAACTTAACCAGGACCAATAAAGCACATTTTATAGGACTGAGTAATCTAAACTTAACAGGTTAGTATATGAAGAGTCTCTTGAACCATTCCCCTCCCACCCAGTCGAATCTAAATCAGGTACACACAGCACCTGTTAATGTAATGCATTTCAATGTGAATAATTTATATTATTTTCTAATACTCTACAATTATTCTCAGAATCACTGAAAAGTATATAAATGATACTTTTCAGTGTCTAGTTGTTAGTCATTGACCATTAATAGCCTTATACAAATGGTTCAAACCTGTAGTTGTGAATCTGATTCAATAGCATGGATATTTTTTCTTCAGCAGACTGCAGGGACTGCTTGGTGTATCGTTCCATTTTCCTGTAACAAAACTATAGCAAACATTTGATTAAAGGATTCACACTGCCTCTCATTTATCATCACCTATAATCTGGTATTTGCACCCCTTAAAGATTTACAATACTTGGTCAGCAAATTGTGCTACATGTGCAAGTGTAGAAATTCACAAGATTTATCTGGAAATGTTGCCTTTCAACGGATCCCTTGCCCTACATATCATGCATTTAGCCCAATAGAATCAGAGAATCGTACAACACAGGAGACAGCCATTTGGCTCATTATGCCTGTATCGGCTCTTTGAAAGAGCTATCCAATTAGACCCATTGCCCTGCTCTTTCCCTATAGCTTTTTTCCTTTTCAAGTATTTATCCAATTGCCTTTATAAAAAATTTTGGAATGTAGATATGGAATTCTAATTCTCTAACACCTCACCTCCTCCTCATCTGGTTAGTGTTAGCCATTTGGTAAGGCTCTACTGCAAGCTAAGACCACGCATTGTGTTTTAATTTTTCCCACACTGATAGATCTAGTGAAGAATTCGGGAATAGTCTCAAGGTTCTACTCTGTACTACAAACTCCCAAGTCCCTTGACTATAACTACAGTGTGGATGTATTTACTCCTTCCATTTCTCCTTTCAATGCCCAAGATAGCATTGCTCAAGTCCAGAAACAACAACCTATTTGCATTAAGGATCTAATATTATCATTGTGTTAGTGCGTCTCTGGAATAGCTAGCTGCCCTTTGGTACCTTCTTCATTCACATCCTCAACATATCACTAAGTTTTCCAGACTGGACAGAGGTATACTGTGGGGTCTCCCAGGACCATTGTTCTTTTTGATATATATTAATGACCTGGACTTGGGTATACAGGGCATAATTTTAAAGTTTGCAGATCACATGAAACTTGGAAATGTAGTAAACAGTGGGGAGGATAGGAACAGACTGGTGAACTAGGCAGACAGATAGCAGATGAAATTTAATGCAGAGAAATGTGAAGTAATGTATTTTGGTAGGAAGAATGATTAGAGGCATTATAAGTTAAATGGTGCAGACACACTTGTGGGTGTACGTCCACAAATCTTTGAAGGTGGCAGGACAAGTTGAGAAGGCTGCTAAAAAAGCAGATGGAATCCTTGGCTTTATAAACAGAGGCGTAGAGTACAAAAGCAAGGACGTTATGCTACACCTTCATAAATCAGTGGTTAGGCCCCAGCTGGGGTGTGGTATCCAATTCTGGGCACCACACTTTAGGAAGGATGTCAAGGCCTTAGAGAGGGTGCAGAGGAGAATTTTAGAATGGTATCAAGGATGAAAGACTTGTGGAGAGAATAGAAAAACTGTGGTTGTTCTCTGTAGAGCAGAAAAGGTTAAGGGGGGATTCAACAGAGCTGTTCAAAATCATGAAGATTTAAACAGTGAGTTATGATGATCTAGAATGCACTGTCTGAAAGGGTGGTGGAAGAAGATTCAATAATAACGCAAAATTTGTACTGCCTGCTAATTAACATGATTGAAGCACTGAGCCCTGCGTACTAGAGGGTGGTACGAGTGGCCTGCAGCCAGTGCAGGGGGAAGGGGTAGCACAGGTGGCAGCTCCCCGGAGGGTGAGGTCGCACACTGGTTCTGCTGCAGGGGACTCAGATGAGAACTTCGATGGGGCAGCCTTCAGAACCCCCACACCCACACACCCACACACCCACACACCCACACACCCACACACGCGCACACGCGCACACGCGCACACACGCACACACGCACACACGCACACACGGGGCTTTGCACAGAGCTTGGAGCCTATGATTTCCAGGATGAAAGTGATGGGCAACTCCATTAGAGCACTTGTGCATCCAACCATGATGCAGGGTCTGATGGGCAATGTCTCAGCTTCCATTGCAGCACAAGCAGAAGAGACCCAACGTCAGTGCTGCTGTGGAAGCTCAGCCACGCAAGCTCAGACTGCTGCCATCGTGGCTGTGTTTACCAGTGTGGAAAGGGGTTTGCAGGGTCTCACAGTAGGCCAGCAATCTGTTCTCCAACAGATTATTAGGATTGCTGAGGAAACCGCCCCGGGAGAGTGCCAGGGGCTCCATGGAGCACGAACCTGCTGTCCTCTCACTTTGGATGACTGCATTCGTACTCCGCCATTGCCCTTGCTGTTGCCCGTCAGCCAGCCCAGACTGCTGCTACCCATGCCGAGATGGTGCAGTCTACAGGCGGGACTTCTAGGCCCAGAGCTGCTCAAGGTCATCCTGCAAGGCCATCTGCAGTTTCGCCCACTGAAAGTCAGCAGCCTTCCACCAGCCATGCTACAGCCACTGGGGTAGCACTTTGTAGGAGCACAAGGATAGGCAAAGGCACACTGAAAACAGGCAATAAGGGAATGCACAAGTGTGATTAGTTCACTTTGTTATGTAGTTTTGGAATGAATCATTTATAAATTATATTTGGAATGTTTGTTTTGTGGTGGATTTCATTTCAGCATTGTGCCCAAGAGGACGCGGTGATGCTCCGTGACAGAGGGATGGCAAGGTGGGGAAGTGTTGAGCAACGGGGATCTGGGGTTTCATTCAGGGGAAGTGGAATCTCCTCCTCCTGTGGAACCCGTGGTGGCAAGGGCTGCATCCTCATGATGGCCACGATGCAGCAGACCACCACGAATTGGGACACCTGCTCTGGCGAGTACTGGAGGGCTCCTCCCGAGCAGTCACGGCAGCAGAACCGTTGCTTGAGCACCCTGATTGTCTGCTCGATGATGTTCTTCGTGGCAGCATGGCTGTCATTATACAAGTGCTGGCCACGAGTGATGGGGTTGCGGAGGGGAGTCATTAGCCAGGTGCAGAGCGGATAATCCTTGTCGCCTAGCAGCCACCCTCGGGATGAAGGCATCATGATGTGCTGGGCGTGGTCACACACCAACTGTACATTGAGTGGTAGCCTTTGCAGAACATCTCATCATTAATATGCGGCACTCTCAAAGCCACATGTGCGCAGTCAATGGTGCCCTGCAGGATGGGGAAGCCTGATATCCTGCTTCTCTCTCTTTAGAGAGAGCAGGCAATGAAGTCCCCTCTCGTAGCATACAGAACCTCTGACCTCTTGGATGCAGCGATGGACGGCAAACTGCGAGATATTTGCGATGTCGCCTGCTCCAGCCTGGAAGGATCAGCTGGCGGAAAAATTCAGGGCCACGGTCGCCCTGTTCTGAGGCTGTAGGTCTGGTTCCAAGAGGTGGCAGTGTTCTGTGACCACCTCCTTGGTGAAGCGGAGCTGCCGAACACACTGCGCCTGGCTTAGGTGCAGGTAGGAGAAGTGCTCCCTGAAGATCAAAGTTGGGTAAGGCCTCCTGCTGTGAGCCCTCCTACTATTCCCTCTGCGAGCAGCTCGTCTGCTTTGCTGCCTCTGCTCCATCTCCCTGTCATGCTGCAACGCGAGGGGGACTGCAAATAGAGCTATGACTGGGAGCCAGTGGTGTAGTCAGAGGCCTTCCAGTCGCAGCCAACGCCTTCCCAAAGTCCAGCAGCACTCCCTGCACACTTTAACAACATTTTAAATGTCTTCCAGAAACCCAGTATTCATACAAACTCTGCAAGAGCCAGTAGAAGAGAAATAATCAACTTACCTGGGAGGTCGCTCGTGCAGCTGAACGCTATTTGGAGAGGGCGTTGAATGGAGTGGTGAGGTCCAAAATGGCAGGTTGTGCATCAAATCAGCGTTACACACTGACTGACGTCACGATCTGCCTACTCCACATACTGACAGCGCACACACCACCTGATCGCCCTCACCAAGATGGTGAATTTGGTGAGGCGAATGTGGGCAGAAGCAAGGTGGACGCCATTTATTTTTTTTAAACGGCCTTAACTATCGGCGCTAAGGTGCTGAATTTTGCGGCTATGATGTTTCCAACTTCAGTTGGGAAGACTCCCCTGGAACCCACAGATGTTATACCCACCATAAATAGGCTCCCATGTCCCATGAAGTATCCTGGCTCTGAGTGGGTAGGTGGATCAAATGAATCTACATTTTCTGAAAATGATGTTTGTTGATCTGGCACCAGAAATAAAACTCAACTCAAAAGCAAAATGCAACAGAATTGCCACTATCAGGACCCAGCAGAAAAGGCCATTCATTTCATCTAATTTCCTAGCCTATCATAATGCAACCATCTACTTAGAATCCTTAGGGATTTTGGTTGAAACCTTTTGAACAGTTTGAAGAACTACAGCTACCCATGGAGTTGTTTGGAATCAAACCAATGAATATCAGGTCTTGCAAAGGCTTTCTTCAATTTGTTGGAAAGCCCATTTGGTAAACATCCTATGAACCAGCATAAGGCTCAAGGGAAGTACGTGTGACTGGCAACACTTGCTCTGAATTTGGAATTATGGTGCGGTGACCATCTGACTTTCTGCAAGCATCTTTGAGATCCACAATGACTGATTATTTTTATGGATATCCTGCCCAAAAGTCAAAAGGCAGTGTTTATCTTTACCATCCTCGCGAAGAGTCTACAAATGCTGCAGATTGTTTAGGAGTGACGGGCCTTTGTTTGGTTCAGTTGGTATCATGCTCGCTTCTGGGTCAGAAGTTTGTGGATTGAGCCGCATACCAAGACTTAATTACATAATTTAAGGAGTACTGTACTGTAAAGGTACCGTCTTTTATATGAACTATTAAACTGTTCTGCTGATTCAGGTGGATGATAAAAGATCCATTGCACTATTTGGAAGCGTATGGAGTTCACTCACTTTCCTGGGCAACATTTCTCCCTTAAGCAATACCACCAAAAACAGATGAATTCCATCCCATTTCTGTTCATGGCATCTCACAAACGCAGTTACTGCAGTTCAAAAGCAATTCATTGAAAGAGAAGGGCTTTGAGACTTGAGGGGTCATCAGATATTGCAAATTGGCAATGGGGTTAATTACTGGACAGCTACATGGATGCAACCACCTCTTGGTTAATATTATAACCCAACCTTTGTTTTGTGTGGAGGACATTGAGCTGGTTCCTGTGTGATTCCTCATGCCAAGAAAAGGGCTCACCAGTAGCTGGAGAAAGTTGATATATCATTGAAATTGAAGGTGAGGGTAAATTCCAATAAAAATGTTGGACTGCTGAAAACTAGGGCCCAAACCAGCTGAGCAAGAGTCCCTAAAAACCTCAAAGTACAAAACTATTAAGATAGTCAATCCCAGGTAAAGCATCTGTTATGTCATAAATGAGGTGAAGGGGGAGGGAGAGGATTCAAAGACCAGACTGAAAAGTAGGCGTGACATCCAACGCAAACATTTCGAACCAGCAAATTATTCAGCATATCTTTAGGATCATCGAATTATAGAAATTGACGGCACAGAAGGAGGCCATTCACGCCATCGTGTCTGTGCCGGCCGAAAGAGCTAACAAGCCTAATCCCACTTTCCAGCTCTTGGTCCATAGTCCTGCAGGTTACGGCACTTCAAGTGCATATCCAAGTACTTTCTAAATGTGTTGAGGGTTTCTGCCTCTACCACCCTTTCAGGCAGTGAGTTCCAGACCCCCAACACCCTCTGGGTGAAAACATTTCTTCTCAACTCCCCTTTAATCCTCTTTACCAATGACTTTAAATCTATGCCCCCTGGTTATTGACCTCTCTGCTAAGGGAAATAGGTGCTTCCTATCCACTCTATCTAGGCCCCTCATAATTTTATACACCTCAATTAAGATTTCCCTCAACCTCCTCTGTTCCAAAGAAAACAACCCCATCCTATCCAATCTTTCCTCATAACGAAAATTCTCCAATCCTGGGAACATCCTCGTAAATCTCCCCTGAAGCCTCTCTCGTGCAATCACATCATTCCTGTAATGTGGGGACCAGAACTGTGCGCAGTACTCTAGCTGTGGCCTAACTAGTGTTTTATACAATTGAAGCATAACCTCTCTGCTCTTATATTCTATGCCTTGGCTAATAAAGGAACGTATCCCATATACCTTCTTAACCACCTTATCTACCTGTCCTGCTACCTTCAGGGATCTGTGGACATGCACTCCAAGGTCTCTGTTACTCTACACTTCTCAGTGTCCTACCATTTATTGTGTATTAGTTCCCTTGCCTTGCTTGCCCTCCCTAAATGCATTACCTCTCACTTCTCCAGATTGAATTCCATTTGCCACTTTCTGCCCACCTGACTAGTACAATGATATCTTCTTGCAGTCTACAGCTTTCTTCCTCACTATCAACCACATGGCCAACACTTGCATCATCTGCAAACTTCTTAATCCTGTCCCCTACATTGAAGTCTAAATCATTGACATATACACCACAAAAAGGGACCTCGTACGGAGCCCTACGGTACCCCACTGGAAACAGCCTTCCAGTCACAAAAACAGCCGTCGACTTCCTGCCACTGAGCCAATTTTGGATCTAACTCGTCACTTTCCCTAGGATCCCTTGGGCTTTCACTTTTCTGACTAGTCTGCCATGCGAAACCTTGTCAAAAGTCTTGCTAAAATCCATGTAGACTACATCAAATGCGATACCCTCATTGAATTTTTTAAGAAGGTAACAAGGAGAGTCAATCAAGTTAGTCAGACACGACCTTTCCTTAACAAATCCATACTGACTGTCTTTGATTAATCCGTGCCTTTCTAAATGACGATTAATACTCTCCCTCAGAATTTTTTTCCAATAATTTGCCCACCACCGAGCTTAGGCTGACTGGCCTATAATTACTCGGTCTATCACTTTCTCCCTTTTTAAACAATGGTACAACGTTAGCAGTCCTCCAGCACCACACCTGTAGCCAGAGAGGATGGGAAAATGATGGTCAGAGCCTCCGCTATTTCCTCCCTTGCTTCTCTTAACAGCCTGGGATACATTTCATCTGGGCCTGGTGATTTATCTACTTTCAAACATGCTAAACCCCTTAATACTTCCGCTCTCACTATGTTTATCTCATTTAATATTTCATACTCCTCTTCCTTAACTACAATGTCTGCATCGTCCCTCTCATGTGAAGACAGACGCAAAGTATTCATTAAGAACCAAACCCACATCTCCCGTCTCCACACACAAGCTTCCTTTTTGGTCTCTAATAGGCCCGACTCTTTTAGTTCTTGCTCTTTATGTATTTATAAAACATCTTTGGGTTTTCCTTGATTTTACTTGCCAATATTTTTTCATGCCCTCTCTTTGCTTTCCTAATTTCTTTTTTAATTTCACCCCTGCACTTTCTATACTCCTCTAGGCTTCCTGCAGTATTTAGCTCTCAGTATCTGACATAAGCTTCCTTTTTTGCCTCATCTTACCCTGTATGCCCCTCGACATCCAGGGAGCTTTAGATTTGGGAGTCCCACCCTTTTTCTTTGTGGGATCATATTTGCTCTGAACCCTCACTATCTTTTCCTTGAATGCCTCCCACTGCTCGGACACGGATTTACCTTCAAGTAGCTGTTTCCAGTCCACTTTTGCTAAATCACCTCTCGCCTTAGTAAAATTGGCCTTTCCCCAATTGAGAACTTTTACTCCTAGTCTATCTTTGTCCTTTTCCATAACTACACTAAATCTAACTGAATTATGATCACTACCACCAAAACTGGCGGATAGCTAATGTAATACCAATATTTAAGAAGGGGGAATAGAAAATTTCCAGGGAATTATAGACCAGTCTGAATCCAACGACTCACTTTGCATTTCCGTGATCCTAAGTGGTAATATCACTCCTCGTGGTGATATTGAGACAACTTTGTAGTACAAGGGCAAGGTAGGGATATCACTCGACTATGTTTTAATAAAAGACAGTAAAGTACTGGAAGTAGCAATCGAGGGCAGAGAAGGCATGCCCTATCCTTCACCAACACCATCTATTTCCATCTCCGCAACACTGCCTGCCTCCACCACTAAAACTTTAATTCATGATCTTATCTCTAGATTCAACTACTCGTTGATTCACACTCCATAAACTACAACTAGTCCAAACTCTGCGGCCTGTATCCTGTCCTGCACGAAGTCCAGCTCATCCTCACTGATCTACATTGGGTCCCCGTCTCTAAAAGCATCAAATTTAAATTTCTTATGCTCATCTTTAAGTACCTTTATTGCCTCACCCCATCCCAATTCTGAAATCTCCTTTCTTCCTGAATACCTACAATTCCAATCCTGTGTATCCTCTCTCTCCTTTTGCTCCTCCATTGGTGGTACAGCCTTCAGCCATTTTGCCCCAACTCTCTGGAACTACGTCCCTAAATCCCTCTGTTGCTCTACCTCTCGAAACTTCAAAACTTCAAAACCCATCTCTTTGACCAAGCCTTCAGTCACTCCGACTCAGTCATTGAGCTGGTGTGCGAGTTAGACACATTCCGAAACATAAGGGGAGGGGGAGGAATCTCTGGATACTTTTATCCAGAAAATAGTCACACCCCAGAGGAAAGCATAGGTTCAGGAAAGGGAGGGTGTGACTGTTAGGGAGCCGGGTAGTGAGGACTTAGGAGAGGTTGAGAAGGAGGTCCCACAGACACTGGTCCTGTCCAACAGGTACAATGTACTCACTACCTGTGAGGACAAGGAGAAAGATTGCAGGGAGGGCAGCTACAATGCAGACCAAGGCACCATGGCTCAGAAGACTGTCTAAGGGGGTGGGGGTGGGGGGGAGGGGGGGGGTGGTGAGGGAGAGCGGAATAGAAATGTGGTAGTGATTCTATAATTAGGGGGATAGATAGCGTCCTCTGCAGCCATGAACGAGAATCCTGAAGGGTGTGTTGCCAGGGTAAGGGATACCTCGAGGCGGCTGGAGAGCAATTTTGAAAAAGAGGGGATAAATCCAGTTGTCGTGGTCATGTCAGAACAAACGACATAGGTAGGAACAGGGAGGAGGTCCTGCTGAGGGAGTATCAGGATTTAGGAGCTAAATTAAAAAGCAGGACCGAGGGTAATAATCTCTGGATTATTGCCCGAGCCACATGCAAATTGGCATAGAAACAGTCAGATCAGGAGAATTAACATGTGGCTAAAGGGCTGGTGTGGGAAAGAGTGGTTCCTTTTCATGGGACACTGGCACCAGTACTCGGACAGGAAGGAGCTGTACCAATGGGACGGGCTCCACCTGATCCAAGATGGAACCCGTGTCCTAGCGGAAAGGGTAAATAGGGAGGTGGCAAAGGCTTTAAACTAGTAAGCAGGGGGAGGGATCTGCAAGAAATGAAACCAGCCTAAATATAAACAACAGGAAAGGAGACCATAGGAAAGAATAAAGTAAGGGAGGACATTGATGGCCAGGGAATAAATAGAGTTATAGAACAGTATAAAAAGAGTATAGAAAGATGGTTAACAATAAAGTGAGAGGAACTGCTATTAAAAATGAGTTAAACTGTTTGTACAGCAATGCAGACAGTGTCCGTAATAAAACAGGGGAATTGGAAGCAATAATACGTTGCAAGGAACCAGACATAATAGGGATTACTGAGACATGGCTGCAGAAAAATCAGGACTGGGAATTAAACATTGCAGGGTATAACATATTTAGAAAAGATAGAGAGGGAAAAAAGGGAAGGTGGAGTAGCTGTACTTATTAGGATAACAATGACAGTAGAAAAATGTGACACAGCCAACAAGACGACAAAAATAGAATCCATGTGGAGGCCATTAATATAAGATAGTCACCAAGAAATCAAATAGGGAATTCAGAAGGAACTTCTTTACCCAAAGAGTGGTGAGAATGTGGAACTTGCTACCACAGGGCGTGCTTGAAGTGAATAGTGTAGATGCATTTAAGGGGAAGCTAGATAAGCATATGAGGGAGAAGGGAATAGAGGGTTATGCTGATAAGAGTTAGATGCGGAAAGATAGGAGGAGGCTCGAGTGGAGCATAAATGTCGGCATGGACTGGTTGGGCCGAGTGGCCTGTTTCTGTGCCGTATATCCTATGTAATCCTATGTACTTAATTTGTGAAATGCTTTCGGACATTTTACGTTAAAGGCGCCATGTAAATTCAACTTTTTGTTGCCACTTTGTCGAGTGCTTTAAGCCATTTTAGTTCATTAGGAATGAAGATAAACTGTATATTTTGGAAACAAAAAAGTTTAAGTAGCCCTAACATGCATTGATGGTCACCAACATAGGAAATGTGAGACCTATGCCTGGGCTAGCAGCAAGGAAAGAACCTGGTGTTGCTCAAGGATGACTTTTTTTTTTTATACAGTGCAAGAAGTATATAGACATGGGACTGAAGTGACAATTTACCCTCTAGCTATCCTGGGGTTTTACCTCAAGTGCTATTTGTAGGATGTGTTTGAAAATAAACAGTCAAGTCAAATAAACTGCCAGCGTTCGCAGTCATTACTCAAACTGACAGCAACTTCTGGCGTCCGCTCATGCGCATTTAAACGCAGAAATTCAGAAGTTGCTGTCAGTGATTCCCTGCTCCTCCAAAGGTTGTGCAGTTGAAGTCTTCGCAGATGGAAATCTTTAGAAATCAATTGATTTGACGTGAACTTCCATTTTTTACGCTCTAATCTTGCTGTAAACACCCCTGAAAACGAAACCTTGTTGAATGAGTTGTAACTGGGTTTTTAACGGCATTCCAAGTCATAACTATTGTGGCACAACATCTCTGGCCCTGAAAAACTAATTTTATATTTATGGAATGTAAAATGTCTCCATTATAATAAAAATTCCATAAGTTTAAAATATAATTAAAACATTTTTTTTTAATTTGCTTATGATATTTCAGCTTCTACCTTAATCCCATGAGTATGTCCCAATCTTTGTTCACTTTTTAATAATTTGAGTGAAATAATCAGTGCATTTTATTTCCTGGTTTGCTGTCGGTGAGAATTCTTCAGTATGATGGCTGCTTAGCCTGCTTGATGACTGTTGCTGGACACCGGAGACTCCCTATAGATGACGCTAGAATGAAATTATCAGGGAAGGTGAAATCCATGCCACAGAGATTGCTAGATCTTTGTGGGCTACTTTCTTCCAGGTCAGCTGACTGCAAAATCTGGGCCAATATGTCTGGAATTCTATAAAATTACCAGATAGTAAACATGCAAAAAAAGTCACCAGTTAAACATTAGAACCTTAATCCTAGGCAGCATGCAGATTGATGCCCCCTCTGCCACACCCCCCCCACCCCCGACCCCACATTCGGCCCGTCAAGCCACATCCACAATCCAGGATAATGTGAGAATAATGTTTTATGTGGGTGGCAAAGGCACTGGACCTCAAATGTAACGTCATTAGATGAAACATGCATTTGTTAAGTAATTACAAATAGCCAGCATATTAAATTGGTTAGTCAAAGCACCAAAATCTTCAATGATATATAAATAAATTTGGTCCTCAACATTTTAAGTACTTCTTTGCCAAATAATTAAAAGAGCAAGTTTACCCTCAATTTCTTCCTCATTTCTTCAGTGAAGTTCTGAAATGCAGCACTGATGTTTGGGTCACTCGAGTCTCCATCATCCAACTCAGAGAGTGGCCTTTCAATTACCTGTTCTTCTGGCTCTGGTCAACAAAATAAACTGTTCAGGATCCATACTTTGAATTCTTGATTCTCAGCTTCAACACTTCTCACAAATACAGTAAAGTGTTCCACAAATTAAAAGCACAAGATTATTATGCAGCATCCATCTTGCAATAAGGATTAGTCGACATGGAATTTAGCTTTATATTTGACCCCATATTTCAACCCCACATTGAACACAACTCATCTCTCCAAAATGCTAAAATGATTAAAATTTGAACAAATTCAACCTGAAAACCCAGTGCAGTATTTCATCAAAATATTCACATCTGTGCGTACAGCACATTTCACTGGAAGGCTAATCTATTATATCATTTGCTCCAATACTTAATGAAAAACCATAAAGTAAAATTATGCTCAAGAGTTCTCCAAATAAGGGGTTTATTAGAAATGTTTAAATTCCCACAGAAGCAACATGCAGCAGTCTTCACAAGCCAGAGATCATTTACCTTCAGCTTTCTGGTGCTTCTCAGCTGATGTAAACAGCCTTTGCGGTTTATAATGCAGAAATGGAGTTAGCATAGCTTCATCTTGATCCATACTGTTGGGCCCTTCTGAGGGAGTTTTTGCAGACTGTTGCGCAGTGGAATCATCTACACAGGCAAACAGAATTAGCATACAACATTTATAATTTTTCCTTTCCCGTGTCATCAAGAGTGCAGAAGTGTAAAAGCGGAAGGTGAGTTTACATGCAGCCCATGTTCAATATCAGGAGGCAGTGACTCAGGGATGGTATAAGGAGGGTGAATGATAACTTAATAGCTGTGTGTGTCAAAAATGTGAGAGGTGAAACAGGGTAAGAAGTCGATGACTTTTAAGACTAGCCTGATGGATGGAGATGACAGCCTCTATGTTCCAAAAGAAATGAAGGTATATAGGGGTTTAGTTTAACCAATCTAATGACGGATTGTGAGTAACCATGGAAGCTTGCTCAGTTGACTTAGGTGGTCGTGAAATTGGCCACGAGTTTTCCTCTTTCTTTGCCCTCCCCTGTATTTAGCATTACTAGCAGTTGAAGAGGTTGGTGCATGAGGATGGACTGTCAAATGAAGATCATAGATGGGCCTGATGGTCTTTTCTGGGCTCTCTCCATACACAGCAAACTTTAGCCTGTGTTAATAGAGTAGAATATTGTGTTTAGAATTGGACAAAACGAAGAGAATTTAGAAAAAGTGAAGATTTAAAAAAAAAAGCCTATCTTCAGAACAGGCTCCTCTGAATTATTGATGGACTCGTTTATTTTGTTATCACTCTTGCACTGGACCATTTTACTTGGCTTGTGTAGATTTAATCCTATAAGCTCAACAGTGTTGAGTAGAAGTGCACTCACTAACTTTATTTTTCTCATTTCAGACTTTGCTGTTTGGGTAACTCATTCTGCTTTTCTTTGAGTTTGTTTGATCTATCTTATAGTACCCATTACCATTCACAAGGCCAGAAGGTAAATATGACCAAAACAGAACAAAATCCGCAAGATATTGTCTGTCCAGAGCAGGACTTCCTCTGACTTATACTCTATTGTTTTGGCTATATAGTTCAACATTCTATTTCCTTTGTCGATTCTTATTCTGTATTGGTTGGACATGTTGAGCATGGAGTCCACCAGAACCCTATGATTTCTCAACTTCATCCAACGGCTATTTCAACACCATTCACAGTATTAATGTTGCCCCCATATTCTTCCTTATGTGCAGTACTTTACATCTATCTATAATGCCTACTTATATATTTTATCCAACTCATTTTTCTATTCCCTGAGCTGCCTCCTCAGAATCAACTGCTTTCCTCTAGCTTGGTATCTTCAAATCTGACCAATTGATCAATGTGTCAGCTTGAGACTGGAGCACAAAATCTAGGCCAACACTCCACTGCAGTACCAAGGCTGCACTGTTGGAAGTGCCAATTTCAGATGAGAAGGTAAAGAGAGGCCTCATCTGCCCGCTCAGGTGGCCATAAAAGATCCCATGGCACTATTTTGAAGAACAAGAGAGTTCTCCCTGCTGCCCTAGTCAATATTTATCCCTCAACCACATCACAAACAGATTATCTGGTCATCATCACATTGCTGTTTGTGGGAGCTTGTTGTGCACAAATTGGCTGTTGTGTTTCCACATTACAACAGTGACTACACTTCAAAAATACTTAATTGGCTGTAGAGACATCATGAGGTCATGAAAGGCACTATATAAATGCAAGTCACTTTATTTGTATTGACGTTCTGAATCCAAGTAATGATCAATGTTAGAAATAGTAGTGGTCTCAATACTGATCCCTCTGGCATCCCACTCAACACTTCCTCCAATTGCTCAGATCTCCCAACTACTTGGCTGTGATCACATCGCATAGGTCTGGCTAGGGTTGTAGCATTCAGTTTTCTTGCTGTCTGTCCATTTTGGCTATGATAGGCCTCAGCATTCCTCCAGTTCTTGGCATAAAATTTTATGGCAAAATGCTTAAATTTTCTGCAATTCCTGCATAGCTGACCATAGGCAGAGCGTTTTTCTTTCATTGTTTAAACTTATGCGGAAAGTTACACAGCTGTATTTGTTGCTGTAGTCTGCAATGTAATCACAGGAGAAGGTGCCACAGGAGTAGGGGGAGAGACTAAGGGTGATTTGGGGATGTCACATGCACTACAGCAGTTTGGGCCATGCAGATGAAGAAATGTATAGCCAGGTGGCAAGGCTTCAGTAAGGGGCAGGCAGTCAAATCCATTACATCAATGCAATGAGGCTCTGGATGGCAAGAACCTTCTTCGCAAGTGAATGGACATTCTGGAAGGAAATGCAGAGATACACGGTGATTATTGATCCGTTCGAGGAGTTCACAGGGACTCCTTGGTGGGATAAGCTGGACAGGAAGGAGCCGGTTGAGATCAGTCCTCAGTGGCCACGCTAAGCAGGAAGTTAGGCGAGAAAGGAAAATGGGGCAGTTAGGGTTGCTGCTCGTAAGGAGGCTGTGCCAGGTGCCATGACGGGCCCTACAGTTATGGCAAGAGAGGCAGAGAGAGAAGCTGTGGGCTTATCTAAAGGGAATTCAAGCCTGGGAAGGTGGCAGGAGAGCAGGAAGGCAGGAGTATTGATGGATTCTCCCTGAATGTTGAATGAGAACAAAAGCAATTTAACTTTTGTTTCCTCCCCCTGATTAATCACCAAGTTGCATATAGCTGCAGTTCTTTCCAGTATTTCTAAACCGGTGGCAAGACTTTTTCCACAATTTCTAACTGTTCTGGTGGTTTGAACTGTTCCGTAGCCATAGGTCTTTGACACAGTCCATTTTAAATTACTGTAAATTATTTTTTCTCCTTAATTTTATCAAACTTTTGCAGCACTCTAAGCAATTTTTCTGTACCTTCTGCAGCTACCAGGCAATAGAATTCAGTTTGCAAGCTTCAAAGTAATCGTTCTTGCTGTTTTTGATTCAGCTTCTTTGAGACTTTTCTTCTCATTTCTGACTGTGTAAAATCATTACTTCTGATGCTACAACTTATTTCCTTATATCAAAGTCAGTGGCTGAACGGAGTTAGAAGCACCTTTGCTGGCTTAGGCATATTTCCAAAATCTCTCAATGACTCGTGTAACCACATACCTGCTCTGCGTGCAGCATTGTAGAAGAAATCTTTACGCAAGCTAACCATTTGTTGCTTCATGTAGCAATTCACCTCACTACAATATCTACAGGCAATAATCAGGTATTCTTCCTCATTGACTCAGTTACCTAGAAGTAGACTTTGTAGGTGACTTTGGTCATGATAAATCATTCGTGCCACAGCAAAGACTCAAGCAAGCACTGAGATTATAGAAAAATTACTCCCGCCCCACCAGAGTAGCAGACATGTGCAAGGCTCCAAGGAGAAGCAGGAATATGCCCATTAACATCTTAAAAATAAAGGCTGCATAATATTTGTTGAGGAATGGAATTAAAGATTATGACAAGGAGAGAGGGAAATCAAATTGTGGGTGCAAAACAATGGTTCCCGAGATCATAGAAGTGTCATGCCAATGAAAGCAACTAGTCCAGACAGGATAATGCATCATAGAGTTTCACAGAACCTTCTCTTATTAAACTGAATGGGTGCGTTGAGTCCGCAAGAACACAGATTATCTGTGGAAGGAAAAATCTTAGTTGATCACAAAGGCCCTCTCCTATCCAGGATTAATGCTATTTTGTGATAATGCATTTTGTACTCTACAGTGGCTCCCTCCGTTCAACACCATAAGAATCACTCGATTGAACTAATGACTTATAATTCACTGCTGGCCAACTCTCAGGCCAGAGATGATGCACAGCCTTCTTCAATGTAAAATGATTTTTATAATTATAAACAGTGTTGTGTACTTCAGGTGTGCAGATGTCCAATACCAGTGAGACTATCCAGAAAATAGGCTCAGTTTTGGGTTTGTACACCACGGCCAGTGCAAAGTGACAATGAACTTGCATTTAAATGAACCTCCTGAGAAATTTTTGAAACTCAATGTTTTAATCTGTTTAATGTTCAAAAACAAACAAAAAACAGTTGGCGTTCTGCAGAGCTCCAGTTTCCCGCGCCAGAGCCGACAGTGTAATTTGGGTTCGTCAGTCTTGCACCTGTAAGCAGGTACCTACAGGATAATATACTTGTGCTCTAAATTTGAACTCCAGTATGCAAGCAGTATTTGGAAAATCTTTAAAGAACAAATCCCTGCAAACAACAGTTAGATTATACGTATCAAAATAAAAAAATTCCATTTAACTCCAGATGGTTTAAAACTAATAATTTTACCCAACAACTCTGGTTCAGTGACAGAACCCAAACCCTAGGAGCTGTACCTGATGAGTGCTCTTCATTTGCTGGGACCTGTCTTTTCATGGATATCCTCCCTGGAATCTTATCTGATGGTAGTGTCATTTTCTAGATTAACAAAATGTACCATTGTTAGACACACAGCAAAGACAGTAAGATGCAAGCACTGAGCAAAGAAAGTGGTGACATTTTCAATCAACATGTTAATCGAATAGCCAGATATGTACACAAAAATGGTTAACTCCTTTACCCAGAAACTTTATTGATTGTAATTTTCCTGTGTCCAGTGACATTAGATTACTTAGAACCTATTATAATTGATTGTACGTCTGCTCTAGAATCTTGCCTTCACATACAATAGCTGCAATTACACTTTTTTAAAAAAAAAATCGTTCCTGGGATGTGGGCGTCGCTAGCAAGGCCAGCATTTATTGCCCATCCATAATTGCCCTCGAGAAGGTGGTGGTGAGCTGCCTTCTTGAACTGCTGCAGTCCGTGTGGTGAAGGTACTCCCACAGTGCTGTTAGGGAGGGAATTCCAGGATTTTGACCCAGCGACGATGAAGGATCGGTGATATACTTCTAAGTCAGGATGGTGTGTGACTTGGAGGGGAACTTGGTGGGTGGTGTTCCCATGCGCTTGCTGCCCTTATCCTTCTAGGTGGGAGGTGCTGCCGAAGAAGCCTTGGCGAGTTGCTGCAGTGCATCTTGTAGATGGTACACACTGCAGCCACGGTGCACCGGTGGAGGGAGTGAATGTTTAAGGTGGTGGATCGGTTGCCAATCAAGCGGGCTGCTTTGTCCTTGTGGTGGAACATGGGAATTTTTAGCTCTCAGCAGTCTAATTTTCTTTTTATTATTAAGCAAGCCAAAACATTTAGCCAAGTAACAGACCTAAGGTCAGGATTTTCAGCTTTAGCTAAACAATTGCAATAGGAATATCAGAATGCACAGAACCAGAAAAGACCATGTTGGTCCATCAGGCCAACCCAGAATAGCCTCCAATTTAACAGAGCAATTAACCTGTCTATTTTAAACATTGTTGTTATAGTTCAGACTTTTCCCCCCAATATTTTGCCACACATTTAGCATAAGCAGACTGCTATAAATAGAAAACTGCACCCTTATACAAGACATGTATGGGAAAGCCTGCCCAAGTCCAACAGTTAACAGCTAATAAGAACATAAGAACATAAGAAATAGGAGCAGGAGTAGGCCAATCGGCCCCTCGAGCCTGCTCCGCCATTCAATAAGATCATGGCTGATCTGATCCTAACCGCCAATCTACAATCTATCACAGAACCATCTCCTGCATCTAACAGAATTGCACACACGAAATAGGAGCAGAATCAGGCTACACAGTCCCTGGGCCCGCTCCACTACCCACAGAGCCATGACCGATCCGAACCTAGACTCATGTCCAAATTCCTGCCCGCTCCCCGTAACCCTTAATGCCCTTTACTTCTAGGAAACTGTCTATTTCTGTTTTAAATTTAATTAATGTTGTAGCTTCTACAGCTTTTTGTGGCAGCATATTCCATGGACCTACCACCCTCTGAGTGAAGTAGTTCCTCCTCATCTCAGTTTTGAAAGAGCAGCCCCTTATTCTAAGACTATGTCCCCTAGTTCTCGTCTCACCCGTCATCGGGAACATCCTCCCCGCATCCACCCGATCCAACCCCTTCACAATCTTATATGTTTCAATAAGATCGCCTCTCATTCTTCTGAACTCCAATGAGTAGAGTCCCAATCTACCCAACCTCTCCTCATATGACCGCCCCCTCATCCCCGGGATTAACCGAGTGAACCTTTTTTGCACTGCCTCGAGAGCAAGGATGTCTTTCCTTAAGTAAGGACACCAAAACTGTATGCAGTATTCCAGGTGCGGTCTCACCAATACCTTGTACAACTGAAGCAATACCTCCCTATTTTTATATTCTATCCCCCTAGCAATGAAAGCCAACATTCCATTTGCCTTCTTAATCACTTGCTGCACCTGCATACTAACCTTTTGAGTTTCGTGCACCAGGACCCCCAGATCCCTTTGCACTTCAGTACTCTCCAGTTTCTTGCCATTAAGATAATAAATTGCTCTAGGATTTTTCCTGCCAAAGTGCATCACCTCACACTTTCCAGTGTTGTATTCCATCTGCCAAATCTCTGCCCACTTACTTAGCCTGTCTATGTCCCCTTGCAGGTTTTTTATGTCCTCCTCACTCACTACTTTCCCTCCCATCTTTGTATCATCTGCAAATTTTGATATGTTACACTTGGTCCCTTCCTCCAAATCGTTAATATAGATTGTGAAGAGTTGGGGACCCAGCACTGACCCCTGTGGAACACCACTAGTTACTGATTGCCAGTCTGAGAATGAACCATTTATCCCAACTCTTTGCTTTCTGTTAGATAGCCAATCCTCTATCCATGCCAGAATATTACCCCCAATCCCGTGATTTTTTACCTTAAGCAATAATCTTTTGTGTGGCACCTTGTCAAATGCCTTTTGGAAGTCTAAATACACTACGTCCACTGGTTCCCCTTTATCCACTCTATATGTTACTTCCTCAAAGAACTCCAGCAAATTTGTCAAACATGACTTCCCCTTCGTAAAACCATGCTGACTTTGTCCTATTAAATTATGATTATCCAAATGTCCTGTTACTGTTTCCTTAATAATGGACTCCAAAATTTTACCTACCACAGATGTTAGGCTAACCGGTCTATAGTTACCAGCCTTCTGTCTACTGCCCTTTTTAAATAAGGGTGTTACATTAGCAGTTTTCCAGTCTGCCGGGACCTTAGCGGAATCCAGGGAGTTTTGAAAAATTATTACCAATGCATCTACAATCCCTACCGCCACTTCCTTCAAGACTCTAGGATGTAAGCCATCAGGTCCAGGTGATTTATCCGCCTTGAGTCCCATTATTTTACCGAGTACCACTTCCTTAGTGATTTTGATCGTGTTTAGCTCCTCTCCCCCTATAGCCCCCTGTTTGTCCAGTGTTGGGATATTCTTAGTGTCCTCTACTGTAAAGACTGATACAAAATATTCATTCAGTGTTTTTGCCATCTCCATATTTCCCACCATTAATTTCCCGGTCTCATCCTCTAAGGGACCAACATTTACTTTAGCCACCCTTTTTCTTTTTATATAACTATAAAAACTCTTACTATCTGTTTTTATATTTTTTGCTAATTTACTTTCATAATCTATCTTCCCTTTCTTAATCAATCTTTTTGTTATTTTTTGCTGCCTTTTAAAGTTTTCCCAATCCTCTGTCCTCCCACTAGATTGCGCTACCTTATATGCCCTTGTTTTTAGTCGAATACTATCCTTAATTTCTTTACTTAGCCACGGATGACTGTCCTTTCTTTTACACCCTTTTCTTTTCAGTGGAATATATTTTTTTTGGAAGTTGTAAAATAACTCCTTGAATGTACACCACTGATCATGTGTCGTCTTACCCTTTAATCTATTTTCCCAATCCACTCTACTCAATTCCGCTCGCATACCTTCATAGTCTCCTTTATTCAAGCTTAGCACGCTTGTTTGAGATCCAACCTTCTCACCCTCTAATTGAATATGGAATTCAACCATGTTATGGTCACTCATTCCAAGGGGATCCTTTACTAGGACATTTTTAATTAACCCTGTCTCGTTACACAGGACCAGATCTAAGGTTGCTTGCCCCCTGGTCGGTTCAGTTACATACTGCTCAAGAAACCCATCCCTAATACACTCAATGAACTCATCCTCAAGGCAGCCCTGCCCCATTTGATTTGTCCAATTAATATGATAGTTAAAATCCCCCATAATTATAGATGTTCCCTTATTACATGCCTCAACTATTTCCTGATTGATACTCCGTCCAATAGAGTTGCAACTGTTCGGAGGCCTATAGACTACGCCCACTAATGTTTTTTTCCCCTTATTATTCCTTATCTCCACCCAAACTGTTTCATTATCATGATTTTTTGACCCAATATCATTACTCTGTATTACAGTGATTCCTTCCTTTATTAACATAGCCACCCCACCTCCCCTTCCTTCCTGCCTGTCCTTCCTGATCGTTAAATAACCTGGTATGTTTAATTCCCAGGCATTGTCACCCTGCAGCCATGTTTCTGTAATGGCCACAATATCATAACCATATGTAGTTATTTGTGCCATTAACTCGTCTATTTTGTTACGAATGCTACGTGCATTCACTAATCATGGAATATTACTCGATCACGTGGGATGCCCACCATGCTCACTTTTTGCTGCCAAAAGACAAAAAGTACACCATCAGACCAGTGCATATAGGCCAAGGTCTGGGGAAACAGAAAGGGAGTGGGACTAAGTGGACAGTTCTGAGAGCTGGTACAGGTGTAACAGGCTGATTGGCCTCTGTGCATTGTGAAATTCTATGATCCACCTTATAGGTTGGTTGATATAAAGAAGCCAAAAGATATAGATAGAGCATAACACTTAAAATTATAAATTAGTCCACAAGAGATCAACATACTCTTTTTAGAATATGGTTGTTAGCGGACTACTGGATAAAAATGTTTCATAGATGTGACATGTCCCAAGGTCATGTCATTGTTAAAAAAGGTAAAGAGTAGAAATTAATTTAATATATTAATATTCTGTAAAAATTAAAAGGAGAGTCATGCTCAACCTTAAGATGTCCGACTAGTATCACTTCATCTGGTTACTAGATATATCTTTTGTTCTTGTTGTTCAGGCAGATTTGATGTGTGAATTGTACCAAGGCAATCTCATTTTGGAGGTGGTCAAACTGGCAATCAATCTAGACATTTTTCTGTCTACACTGAATTTTTTCTATACTCCAGGCAAATCGATGACACAATCAATCAGACATTTAAACCACTGGCAGGAGGTCTGAGAAACTTGTGAGCCACAAGACTAAACATTCCCAGGAACTGTATCGAAGGGTTGTGCAGTAATTAGAGAGATTTTCTACCATCACTGAAGAAAAGTAGTGCAACTTCACAAAGCCTGAAAGTTTAGTGCCATCACTGTGGAAGAATTGTACTTTTCTACATGTACTTTTCTTGGTAACATTGCTGTAAATAAATCTAGTAACTATTTGGAGCCTGAAACAAACTAAAAACGGTGATGCACTGATATTTCAGTCTTCCAGAATGACTTGGAGCAAGTAAAGGTGCAGAGAACACTGGCAATCAAGGGTTGGTGAGAATCCTAAAAGTATGAGATTTCTGTAGGGGCTATGAAGTCCCTATGTGTAGGGGTGCAGTAAAATGGCAGAGAGAGAAATGGCTCACTGAAATACCCTAACGTTATATCACAGGCCTTCACAATGCGATATTGTATATGCTTGACGCAAACTTCCAGTTCACCCAGAGTTCAGACCTTTGTCAGGAGCTGAAGACTACTCAAAAATTTTGGGGTGTTCTTATTCAGTCCTAGGGCCTCCGAAATCAGCACTGTAAATGGCTCATGAACAAAAGGTTTAATCATTTGGGAACATTTGCATTGAATACTTATGAGAAAGTACTCACATGGCCTGTATAATACTCTAACATACAACTCACTTTTACACCCAGAACAAAGCCTCCTGATAATTTCCAAATCAACCAAAGTGCCCTAGGTCCTGTGAACAATCTCTCTCCTATCCTCCATCTTAAAACCAAATGAGGGCCCAACTTCCATTTTACCTCCAACTGTTTTAAAATGCTGACAGATGGAAATTTCCCCACTGTCACAAGGTTAGTTCAAATAGAAGACAAATGATTTTTTTTTACAAATATGTTGAGCATTCAGGAATTAATATTTGCATAGTATAATTTCACGGCCAAAGTACTTAAAGAACAAACTTCCGTTTAGATGGAGCTTGTCTTGTCCTCAGTCCCATCCTAAAGTCCTTCACAGCCATTGGATTACTTTTGAAGTACAGTCACGGTTATAAAAACAAATGTGGCAATCAATTTACCTACAGCAAGATCCTACTAACAGGTGAGATAAATAAACGAGTTCAGTGGTGTTGGTTGATGCATATAACTTCTATTAATGAGAACATTGCTCACTACACATCGTATTACATAGAATTTATAGCACAGGTCATTTGGTCCAACTGGCCTATGCTGGCGTTTATGCTCCACACAAGCCTCCACCTACCCCTCTTCATCTGTAATGTAAAAAGAAATAGTAATGTATTCTACAGACACAAATAACAAAGAAAAATTAGAATAGGGGGACACATGATAAACTCACAGGTAATGACAGCAAAATGGCAAAAATATTAAATAGTTACTTTGCCTTGACATTTACCAAGGAGGCTAACATGATGGACATGACATTAGAAGAGATCAAAAAGATAGAGACATTTAAGATAGAAGGGGGGGGGGGAAGAAAGAGATAATTGATAAACTAATCAAACTTAGAGAGGATAAAACCACTAGTCTAGATGGATTGCATGTGCACATATTAAAGGTTAGCAAAGCGATACCAGAGGCACTAGTACATATATATAAAAATTCATTAGAAAATGGAATAGTGCCAGTGGACTGGTGGACAGATAATGTGAATCTTTTATTTAAAAAGTGAGATAGAACAAGTCCAGGGAATTATAGACCAATTAGCTTAACGTCAGTGGTAGGAAAGGTAATGGAATTGTAGAAGTGCAGTTTACTTTTAGACACAAACAAAATGGCTTTTGAGAAAAGAATTAAAAAAAAAGGGAATTCAAAATGGCCGACAGTAGGAGTCACCATAAGAAGTAAATCATTCTAATTAGCTACAAGGATGGGACAACTCAGAATTCCTTATCTAAGAAAAGCTTAGCAAAATAAGGCATCAATTAGTTCTAACCAGCTCAGGATGAGATAAGGTAAGCCATCAACCCACAGATTAGAGAGAGAATGAACATTGAACAAAGGGATCCCACAAGGAAGGTCTGGTTATCTGATCTTTAAGGAATTTCTGCTCGTTATTATAACGAAAACCTATGCAATAACTCACAAGTTTGTGCATTAATTAGGATGTTTAATGCTATGTCATATGGCCTGTTCTGTGTTCTTTTTGTATAAAGTATGTTCAAATCTTGTAAGATTCGAAGCATTCTGACATAGCAACTTGACTGTGTCAGAACCTTCCCTTGTAACAAGTAAACTTTATTAAAAAGCCTTCTTTGACACGATTCTATGTTTAAAAAGAGTTCTACTCGGCATGTAAAACTTCGACAGAATCCTTACTCAAAGATGTAATCGAAGAACATCTAGAAACTGAAAATATAACAGTCAGCACGGATTTCAAAAGGGAAGGTCATGCTTGACCAACCTTATTGAATTCTTTGAAGAAGTAACAGAAAGGGTAATGCAGTAGACGTAATATATTTGGATTTTTCAACGGCCTTCGATAAGGTATAACATAGCAGACTCATGACTAAGGTCAGAACATGTGGAGATGGGACAAGTTGCAGAATGGATAGCAAGCTGACGACAAAACAGAATCTAGAGACGAGGGGTTATAGGTGGCTACTTAGACTGGCAAAAAGGTGGGAAGCGGTGTTCCACAAGGATCCATACTGGAACCAGTGTTAACCATTTACATAAACGATTTGGATGCGGAAATTGGAAGTACAATTTCAAAATGTGCAGACCACACCAAATTGGGGGGTATAGTTAATACAAAAGAGCACTGCGACAAATACAAGACAAGACATTAATAAACTTGCAGAATGGGCGTGTAAGTGGCAAATAAACTTCAATATAGATCCGTGTGAGGTGATACATTTTGGTAGGAAGAATAAGGAGACCACATGCTTCTTAGAGGAGGGGTAGAGGAGGGGAGTCTGGGGGTACAGATACACAAATCACTAGACGTAGCAATGCAGGTTATTAAGGCCATAAAAAATGCAAACAAAGCACTGGGGTTCATTTCTAGAGGGATAGAATTGAAAATCAGTGAAGTTATGTTAAACTTGTATAAAACCTTAGTTAGACCATACTTGGATTACTGTGAACAGTTCTGATCTCCATGTTATAATAAGGATACAGAGGCACTGGAGAAGGTGCATAAAGGATTTACTAGGAGGATACCAGAACTAAGAGGAGGTTATACCTCAGGAAAGATTGAACAGGCTGGGGCTTTTTTCTCTCTCAGAAAAAGACTGAGGCGTGAACTGATAGAGGTCTTTAAGATTATGAAAGGGTTTGATAGGGTAGACGTAGAGAAGATGTTTCCACTTGCAGGGGAGATCAGAACTAGGGGCTATAAATAAGACAGTCACTAATAAATCCACTAGGGAATTCAGGAGAAACTTCTTTACCCAGAAAATGGCTAGAATGTGGAACTCGCTAACACAAGTAGTTGAGGCAACTAGCATAGATGCATTTAAGGGGAAGCTAGATAAAGACAGAAGGGAGAAAGGAATAGAAAGATATGTTGCTGGGGTTAGATGAAGAAGGGTGGGAGAAGGCGTGTGTGGAGCATAAACACTGGCATGGACCTGCTGTTGTGAATGGCCTGTTTCTGTGCTGTAAATACTATGTAACCTTATCAGCATATCAGTCTATTCCTTGGCCCCTGATATGCTTATTTAGCTTCCCTTTAAATGCAACTATGCGATTCTCCTCAACTATTCCTTCTGGTAGCAAGTTCCACATTCTTGGCTCAGTGGCAGGAAGCAAAGGGTAATGGTCGATGGGTGTTTGTGATGGAAGGCAGTTTCCAGTGGTGTTCCGCTTGTCTCAGTACTTGGTCCCTCACTTTTTGTGGTATATATCAATAATTTAGACTTCAATGTAGGGGGCATGATTAAGAAGTTTGCAGATGATACAAAAATTGGCCGTGTGGTTGATTTTCGCGGGCTTTTTTTGCAAAGGCCAGTGTCGGGAGCGGAGAGAGCAGCAGCACAGTGAGTATTTAAACTCACTTTCGCGGGCTTTTTTCCCCCCCATAGGCCAGTGTCGGGAGCAGAGAGAGCAGCTGCACAGTGAGTAGTTAAACTCACTTTCGCGGGCTTTTTTTCCCCAGAGGCTTACCAATCTCACAGACCGGCGGCGGCGTTCCAGAGCCACGTCACAATTCAAAAAGTGATGCGGACAAGAAGCAGCAGCTTATTGGGTGAGTACGGCCAGGTGAGTATTTATACTACTCTGTAGTTTGACAGTTAAGGTTAATAGCTTATAAAGTTTAGTAGGTCCTAATTTTTGTGGTTATAGTTTCTAAGGTCTCTGTTGTGTAGCAGGGAGAGCTAGTATACAAGGGCCCTTGAGTATATCATTTAATTGGAGTGTAATATGTAGTATTGATTTGAGTTAATTTAAATTAATTAAAGGATAAGTCATGGCAGCACAGCTCAGCCCCGTGGCATGCTCCTCCTGCACTATGTGGGAAATCAGGGACACTTCCTGTGTCCCGGTTGACCATGTGTGCGGGAAGTGTATCCAGCTGCAGCTACTGGCAGACCGCATTGCGGCACTGGAGCTGCGAATGGATGCATACTGGAGCATTTGCGATGCTGAGGACATCGTGGATAGCACGTTTAGGGATTTGGTCACACCGCAGGTAAAGGCTGCACAGGCAGGAAGGGAATGGGTGACCACCAGGCAGAGTAGTAGGCACAGGCAGGTAGTGCAGGGGTCCCCTGTGGCCATCCCCCTCTCAAACAGATATACCACTTTGGATATTGTTGAGGGAGATGGCTTATTGGGGGAAGGCAGCAGCAACCAACTTCCTGGCACCATGGGTGGTTCTGCTGCACAGGCTGGGAGGAAAAAGAGCGGGAGAGCTAGAGTGATAGGGGATTCTATTGTAAGGGGAAATAGATAGGCGTTTCTGCGGCCGCAAACGAGACTCCAGGATGGTATGTTGCCTCCCTGGTGCAAGGGTCAAGGATGTCTCGGAGCGGCTGCAGGGCATTCTGGAGGGGGAGGGTGAACAGCCAGTTGCTGTGGTGCATATAGGTACCAACGATATAGGTAAAAAACGGGATGAGGTCCTAAAAGCTGAATATAGGGAGTTAGGAGGTAAATTAAAAAATAGGACCTCAAAGGTAGTAATCTCAGGATTGCTACCGGTGCCATGTGCTAGTCAGAGTAGAAATAGAAGGATATTTCAGATGAATACGTGGCTAGAGGAATGGTGCAAGGGGGAGGGATTCAAATTTCTGGGAAACAGAGGAAAGGAAAGCAAGGATAGAAGCAAAAGACAGGAAGGAGAAAAGCAAAAGTGGAAGGCAGAGAAATCAAGGGTGTAAATCAAACAGGGCTACAGAAAATAATAATTCTAAAAGGACTAAGAGTGTTAAAAAAACAAGCCTGAAGGCTTTGTGTCTTAATGCGAGGAACATTCGTAATAAGGTAGATGAATTAGCTGCGCAAATAGATGTAAACGGATATGATATAATTGGGATTACGGAGACATGGCTCCAGGGTGACCAAGGCTGGGAATTCAACATCCGGGGGGTATTCAATATTCAGGAAGGACAGACAAAAAGGAAAAGGAGGTGGGGTAGCATTGTTGGTTAAAGAGAAGATTAACACAACAGTAAGGAAGGATATTAGCTCTGATGATGTGGGATCTGTATGGATAGAGCTGAAAAATACCAAGGGGCAGAAAACGTTAGTGGGAGTTGTATACAGACCCCCAAACAGTAATGCTGAGGTTAGGGATGGCATTAAATGGGAAATTAGAGACGCGTGCAATAAGGGCACAGCAGTTATCATGGGTGACTTTAATCTACATATAGATTGGGATAACCAAATTAGTAACAATACTGTGGAGGAGGAATTCCTAGAGTGTATACGGGATGGTTTCCTGGACCAATATGTCGAGGAACCAACTAGTGATCAGGCCATCTTAGACTGGGTATTATGTAATGAGAAAGGATTAAATTAGCAATCTTGTTGTGCGAGGACCCTTGGGGAGGAGCGATCATAATATGATAGAATTCTTCATTAGATGGAGAGTGAAGTAGTTGACTCAGAGACGAGGGTCCTGAATTTAAATAAAGGAAACTACGATGGTATGAGGCGCGAGTTGGCTAGGGTGGATTGGGGAGCGTTACTTAAAGGGTTGACGGTGGATAGGCAATGGCAAACATTTAAAGATCGCATGGATGAACTACAGAATTTGTTCATCCCTGTTTGGCATAAAAATAAAACAAAAAAGGTGACTCAACCGTGGCTAACAAGGGAAATTAGGGATAGCATAAGATCCAAGGAGAGGACATATAAATTGGCCAGAAAAAGCAGCAAACCTGAGGATTGGGAGCAGTTTAGGATTCAGCAAAGGAGGACAAAGGGATTAATTAAGAGGGGGAAAATAGAATATGAGAGTAAGCTTTCAGGGAACATAAAAACTGACTGTAAACGCTTCTATAAATATGTGAAGAGAAAAAGATTGGTGAAGTCAAGCGTAGGTCACTTGCAGTCAGAATCAGGGGAATTTATAATGGGGAACAAAGAAATGGCTGATGAATTAAATACATACTTTGGTTCTGTCTTCACAAAGGAGGACACAAAAACTCCCAGAGATGTCAGGGAACATAGGGTCTAATGAGAGGGAGGAATTGAATGAAATCACTATTTGTAGGGAAATGGTGTTAGGGAAATTGACGCGATTGAAGGCCGATAAATCCCCAGGGCCTGATAATCTACATCCTAGGGTACTTAAGGAAGTGGCCCTAGAAATAGTAGATGCATTGCTGGTCATCTTCCAAAATTCTAGAGACTCTGGAACAGTTCCCATGGATTGGAGGGTAGCTAATGTAACCCCACTATTTAAAAAAGGTGGAGAAAAAACGGGGAAGCCTGACATCGGTAGTGGGGAAAATGCTAGAGTCCATTATAAAAGATGTAATAGCAGAGCACTTGGAAAACAGTGACAGGATCGGACAAAGTCAACATGGATTTACAAAAGGGAAATCTTGCCTGACTAATCTATTGGAATTTTTTGAGGATGTAACTGGTAGAATAGATAAGGGAAAAACAGTAGAAGTGGTGTATTTGGACTTTCAGAAGGCTTTCGATAGGGTCCCGCATAAGAGATTAGTGTGCAAAGTTAAAGCACATGGGATTGGGGGTGAGGTACTGATTTGGATAGAGAACTGGTTGGCAGACAGGAAGCAAAGAGTTGGAATAAACGGGTCTTTTTCCGAGTGGCAGGCAGTGACTAGTGGGCTACCACAGGGCTCGGTGCTAGGACCCCAGCTATTCACAAATTATATTAATGATCTAGACGAGGGAACTAGATATAATATCTCCAAGTTTGCAGATGACACAAAGCTGGCTGGGCATGTGTGCTGCGAGGAGGATGCAGAGAAACTCCAGTATGATTTGGACAGGTTGGGTGATTGGGCAGATGCAGTATAATGTGGATAAATACGAGGTTATCCACTTTGGTGGCAAAAACAGGAAGACAGATTATCTGAACGGCAATAGATTGGGAAAAGGGGAAGTGCAATGAGATCTGGGAGTCCTTGTGCACCAGTCGCTGAAGGTAAGCATGCAGGTGCAGCAGGCGGTTAAGAAGGCAAATGGTATGTTGGCCTTCATAGCGAGAGGATTCGAGTACAGGAGCAAGGATGTCTTGCTGCAGTTGTACAAGGCCTTGGTGAGACCACACCTTGAGTATTGTGTGCAGTTTTGGTCGCCTTGTCGGAGGAAGGATGTTCTTGCCATGGAGGGAGTGCAGCGAAGATTCACCAGACTGATACCTGGGATGGCAGGAATGACGTATGAAGAGAGATTGGGTCAATTAGGCTTATATTCGCTAGAGTTTAGAAGAATGAGAGGGGATCTCATTGTAACTTATAAAATTCTAACAGGACTAGACAGACTAAATGCAGGAAGGATGTTCCCGATGGCGGGGGAGTTCAGAACCAGAGGTCACAGTCTATGGATAAGGGGTAAGCCATTTAGGACTGAGATGAGGAGGAATTTCTTCACCCAGAGAGTGGTGAACCTGTGGAATTCTCTACCACAGAAGGCAGTTGAGGCCAATTCATTAAATATATTCAAGAAGGAGATAGATATATTTCTTAAGGCTAAAGGGATCAAGGGATATGGGGAGAAAGCAGGGACAGGGTACTGAATTTGGATGATCAGCCATGATCTTATTAAATGGCGGAGCAGGCTCAAGGGGCCGAATGGCCTACTCCTGCTCCCATCTTCTATGCTTCTATAGTGAGGACAAAAGCTGTAGACTGCAAGATGATATCAATGGACTGGTCAGGTGGGCAGAAAAGTGGGAAATGGAATTCAAACCAGAGAAGTGTGAAGTAATGCATTTGGGGAGGGCTAACAAGGCAAGGAATACACAATAAATGGTAGGACACTTTGAAGTGTAGAGGAACAGAGGGACCTTGGAGTGCATGACCACAGATCCCTGAAGGTAGGACAGGTAGATGGTTAAGGTGGCATATGAGATATATTCTATGCCTCAGCTAATAAAAGAAAGTAAGAGAAGGGAGATTATGCTTAAACTGTTTGAGACACTAGTTAGGCCGCAGCTAGAGTACTGCGTACAATTCTGGTCACCACATTAGAGGAAAGATGTGATTGCACTAGAGAGAGCACCGATGAGATTTACAAGGATGTTGCCAGGACTGGAGAATTTTAGCTATGAGGAAAGATTGGATAGGCTGGGGTTGTTTTCTTTGGAACAGAGGAGGTTGAGGGGAGACTTGATTAAGCTGTATAAAATTATGAGGGGCCTCGATAGAGTGGATAGGAAGAACCTATTTCCCTTAGAAGAGAGGTCAATAACCAGGGGGCATAGATTCAAAGTAAGTGGTAGAAGGATTAGAGGGAAGTTGAGGAGAAATCTTTTCACCCAGAGGGTGGTGGGGGTCTGGAACTCACTGCCTGAAAGGGTGTAAAGGCAGAAACCCAAATCACATTTAAAAAGTACTTGGATATGCACTTGAAGGTCATAACCTAGAAGGCTACGGACGAAGAGCTGGAAAGTGGGATTAGGCTGGATAGCTCTTGTTCGGCCGGCACAGACATGATGGGCCAAATGGCCTCCTTCTGTGCTGTGAATTTCAATGATTCTTACCACTCTTTGGATAAAGAAGTTTATAGCTTAATTTTTAATAATAATTCCCAAGAGTGACCCTCAAGCAAGACATTGGTTGGGATTGTACATAGGTGCATTGGTGCATGCACATAGATCCCTGAAGGCAGCAGGACAGGTAGATAAGGTGGTTAAAAAGGCATATGGGATACTTGCTTTCATTAGCCGAGGCACAGAATATAGGAGCAGGGAGGTTATGATGGAGCTGTACAAAACGCTAGTTAGGCCACAGCTGGAATACTCTGTGCAGTTCTGGTCGCCACACTATAGGAAGGATGTGATTGCATTGGAGAGGGTGCAGAGGAGATTCACGAGGATGTTACCTGGGCTGGAGCACTTCAGCTATGAAGAGAGACTGGACAGGCTGGGGTTGTTTTCCTTAGAGCAGAGAAGGCTGAGGGGGGACCTGATTGAGGTGTACAAAATTATGAGGGGCATAGATACGGTAGATGGAAAGGAACTTTTCCCCTTAGTAGAGGGGTCAATAACCAGGGGGCATAGTTTCAAGGTAAGGGGCAGAAGGTTTAGAGGGGATTTGAGGAAAAACTTTTTCACCCAGAGGGTGGTTGGAATCTGGAACTCACTGCCTGAAAGGGTGGTAGAGGCAGGAACCCTCACAACATTCAAAATGAGCACTTGAAATGCCATAGCATACAAGGCTACGGACCAAGTGCTGGGAAATGGGATTAGAATAGACAGGGCTTGATGGCAGGTGCAGACACGATGGGCTGAAGGGCCTCTTTCTGTGCTGTATAACTCTATGACTCTATTGTGGCCTTGAATGAACTGTTACGTTTGTCATCCATTTAACCCAAGGACCCTGTTAAGTCCAACCTTTGGGGATCACGGTGGCATAGTGGTTAGCACTGTTGCCTCACAGCGCCAGGGACCCGGGTTCGAATCCGGCCTCGGATAACTGTCTGTGTGGAGTTTGCACATTCTCCCCGTGTCTGCGTGGGTTTCCTCCGGTTTCCTCCCACAGTCCAAAGATGTGCGGGTTAGGTTGATTTGGCTATGATAAATTGACCCTTAGTGTTAGGGGGGATTAAATACGTGGGGTTACGGGGATAGGGTGGGATATGTGTCGGTGCAGGCTCGATGGGCCGAAATAGCCTCTATCTGCACTGTGGGGATTCTGTGATTCTTTGTTTGATCATGTTGTACATCATGACCCATAATGGTGAGTAAAAGACAGTAATAACTCAATAGAACAAAGTACTTTGGATTAATTATAACTTGTGCCATTCAGTGTCAACTATGCCATTAAACAGTCATTACTTCAGATAGGCAATTACTTAATACAAATAATTGATGTTCAAATACAATCAATTATTTTAAAACTTGCATGTAAATTTTTATAGCTACAAATTTGAAATGTTTTTTCCCTTGCAGATATTCATTGTCAGTGATTCAGGCACATGAGACCACATTTAGGAGGAGATGAATGTTGTTGAAGCACCACTGCTCAGCCTACTTGTCCAATTGGAGTTTAAGATCAGCAACAGGTAATTCAGTGATCTTTCACGTTGAATCCAAGTTTAGATATTGACTGTCTTCATTCTACCGTTTAATAATTTAGTGAACTAAAATCAATAATACTTTGGATTTCATACCCATTTCTGTTCATTTTCTGCATTCCTTCCCTTTCTGCCATTTTTCTCCTCAAAGAGCACTCTCCCCTGTTGTTGGGTGCAAGCACCAGTCGCTTCTCCACTGCCTCACTCAAGGATCCATTCTTCACGTGTGAAGATAGACAGTGAGCATTTGCAGGTTATTCATTCACAGGGAACTGCAGCCCAAACCTGTCCTCATGCACACTCCTAACAGGGGCCATCAGGGGCAGAAACCCCCAAATCAACTTTCCCCTAACACAGGGTTGCTGAGGCAAACTCCAGCAGCTCTCCTGTAACCCTGGCTGAGATCCACTAACTCAGTACACACTGGTTACTGAATCGAAGCAGCTGAACTATGGAAGGAATGTGTCAATTTTCCTTTTGCTCAGTGTGCAGCCAATGAGTTAACGACATTGAACAAACCACACACGTTAATGCACAGGCCAACACCATTACCAATATAGACCCAGGAAACTAACAAGGGTTTTAATGTTTGAAGAAAATAATGCCCAGAATACAGATTCTTACCTGTAGTGTAAGTGGTGGAGTCAGCAGCCATGTCTCCATTTTCAGATTTTTTCTGATTGAAAAACCATCAGCTGGAGAAAGATACAAAACAAAATCAGACACTCTAGCACCACCAGAGAACAGTTAAAAAACATCACAGTTCTTGATTTTCATACCCATAGCACTGGGTCTATTGTGACCCAGCTGCCCTTCAGTACCTTCACCTGAACCTAGACAGTTATTGTTAGCAGGCCAGCTCATTACAGAAAGTATGTCAAGTCTGATTTGGCCCTCGCTCAATAACCAAACTCATGCTTTCTAGTCAGGGGCGGTTTAACGCACGGGCGTCTGGGCCCTGTGCAAATATGAAACCCCCTGTAAAATTAACTAGAACAAAAAAGCTTCATGTAACTGCTGGATCAAAATATTCTAGCATTTAAAAATAGTGTCAGAAAGGGGAATACAGTTTTAAACATTGTATGAGCCTACTTCTTCCCGTATTTACTACATGTTAGTGTTTTCACAGATTTGGGGAGGGGTGGAAATTTCAGTAAGGTACTGCAGAGGAACCCTCAATGTTCTTGGTGCGCAGAGCATCAAGAATTCTTTAGCCAGCATCGCACCACCACACCTACACCGCGAATATGCAGTCTCCAGAAAATACGGGAACGGTAGCATAGTGGTAATGTCACTGGACTAGTAATCCAGAGGCCTGGACTAATGATCTGGAGACATGAGTTCAAATCCCACAACGGCAGCTGGGGAATTTAAATTCAGTTAATTAATCAATCTGGAATAAAAAGCTAGTATCAGTAATGGTAACCACGAAACTATCTGATTGTTGTAAAAACCTATCTGGTTCGCTAATGTCCTGTAGGGAAGGAAATCGGCTGTCCTTACCCAGTCTGGCCTATGTGACTCCAGACCCACAGCAAATGTGGTTGACTCTTAACTGCCCTCTGAAATGACCTAGCAAGCCTCTACGAAACACAAGAATAATAATAAAACCGAACGGACCACCCAGCATCGACCTCTGCACCAGCTATGGACACGACAATGGCACACCCAGCCCAGTCAACACTGCAAAGTCCTCCTCATCTGGGGACTTGTGCCAAAATTGGGAGAGCTGTCCCACAGACTAGTCAAGCAACAGCCTGACATAGTCATACTCACAGAATCATACCTTTCAGCCAATGTCCCAAACTCCTTCATCACCATGGGAAACAAAACCTCCTGCTGATTACCAGCTCCATGTTGAACACCACTTGGAAGAAGCACTGAGAGTACCCTCTGGGTGGGGGACTTCAATGTCCATCACCAAGAGTGGCTCCACTATTGACCAAGGTGGCTGAGTCCTGAAGGTCTGGGCCTGCGACAGGTGGTGAGAGAACCAACACGAGGGAAAAACCTACTTGGCCTCGTCCTCACCTGTCGCAGATGCATCTGTCCATGACAGCATTGGTAGCAGTGAACACCACACGGTCATTGTGGAAGACCCGCCTTCACACTGAGGATACCTTCCATCATGTTGTGTGGCACTACCATCGTGCTAAATGGGATAGATTCAGAAAAGATCTAGCAGCTCAAGACTGGGCAACCATGAGGAGCTGTGGGCCATCAGCAGAATTGTATTTCACCACAATCTATAACCTCATGGTCCAGCATATCCCTCACTCTACCATTACCACCAAGCCAGGAGACCAACCCTGGTTCAATAAGGAGTGTAGAAGAGCATGCCAGGAGCAGCACCAGGCATACCTTAAAATGAGGTGCCAACCTGGGGAAGCTGCAACACAGGACTACATGCATGCTAAAAAGCGGAAGCAGCATGCTATAGACAGAGCTAAGCGATCCCACAATCAATGGATCAGATCAAAGCTCTGCAGTCCTGCCACATCCAGTCGTGAATGGTGGTGGACCATTAAACAACTAACGGGAGGAGGTGGCTCCATGAATATCCTCATCCTCACTGATGGTGGAGCCCAGCACGTGAGTGCAAAAGACAAGGCTGAAGCGTTTGCAACCACCTTCAGCCAGAAGTGCCGTGTAAATGATTCATATCGGCCTCCTTCCGACGTCCCCACCATCACAGAAACCAATTTTCAGTCAATTCGATTCACTCCATGTGATATTAAGAAATGGCTGAGCGCACTGGATTCAACAAAGGCTGTGGGCCCTGACAACATCCCGATTATCGTGAAGACTTGTGCTCCAGAACTAGCTGCACCTCTAGCCAAGCTGTTCCAGTACAGCTACAACACTGGCATCTATCCAACAATGTGAAAAACTGCCCAGGTATGTCCTGTCCACAAAAAGCAGGACCAATCCAATCTGGCCAATTACCGCCCCATCAGAGGCTGCGGACCTGGGTGGAGCGGCTGCGGAGAAGCGGAGCTGAGAAAAGGCGGCGGCGAACAGATAGGCCCACAGAGGCTGCAGACGTGGGTGGAGCGGCTGCGGCGAGGCGGAGCTGAGAAAAGGCGGCGGCGAACAGGTAGGCTTACCAATCTGAGCCCCGAGAGTGGGAGAGAGAGAAGTAGAAAATAATCAAAGTGTGACATCACCAGAAAGCAGGTAAGTGATTGGTTGGTGAGTATTTCTCTTTTTCTCCTTTTTTCCAATACTTAAATTCTGTGGTTTATAGTTTCTAGAGTCTCTGTGGTGTAGCGGGGACTGCTGTTAAGCAAGGGCCCTGGAGTATATCATTTAATTGAAGTGAAATTGGTGGGATTCAATTAGTTTAATTTTAATTAATTAATTAAAGGATAAGTCATGTCAGGAGAGCTCGGCACCGTGGTGTGCTCCTCCTGCAATATGTGGGAAATCAGGGACACTTCCTGTGTCCCGGACGACCATGTGTGTGGGAAATGTATCCAGCTGCAGCTACTGACGGACCGCATTGCGGCGCTGGAGCTGCGGATGGATGCATATTGGAGCATTCGCGACGCTGAGAACGTCGTGAATAACACGTTTAGCGAGTTGGTCACACCGCAGGTAAAGGGTGTACAGGCAGGAAGTGAATGGGTGACCACCAGGCAGAGTAAGAGGTGCAAGCAGGTAGTGCAGGGGTCCCCTGTGGCCATCGCCCTCTCAAACAGATATACCACTTTGGATGCTGTTGGGGGGGGGGGGGTGACTTATCAGGGGAAGGCGGCAGCAGCCAACTTCCTGGCACCATGGGTGGCTCTGCTGCACAGCCTGGGAGGAAGAAGTGTGGAAGAGCTATAGTGATAGGGGATTCAATTGTAAGGGGAATAGATAGGCGTTTCTGCGGCTGCAATCGAGACTCCAGGATGGTGTGTTGCCTCCCTGGTGCAAGGGTCAAGGACGTCTCGGAGCGGCTACAGAACACTTTGGAGGGGGAGGGCAAACAGCCAGTTGTCGTGGTGCACATAGGCATCAACGATATAGGTAAAAAACGGGATGAGGTCCTAAAAGCAGAATATAGGGAGTTAGGAGGCAAATTAAAAAAAGAGGACCTCAAAGGTAGTAATCTCAGGATTGCTACCAGTGCCACATGCTAGTCAGAGTAGAAATAGGAGGATATTTCAAATGAATACGTGGCTAGAGGAATGGTGCAAGGGGGAGGGATTCAAATTCCTTGGACATTGGAACCGGTTCTGGGGGAGGTGGAACCAGTACAAACGGGATGGTCTGCACCTGGGCAGGGCCGGGACCGATGTCCTAGGCGGAGTGTTTGCTAGTGCTGTTGGGGAGGGTTTAAACTAAAGTGGCAGGGGGTTGGTAACCTGAGCAGGGAGACAGAGGAAAGGGAAATAAGGATAAAAGCTAAAGACAGGAAGGAGAAAAACAAAAGTAGAAGGCAAAGAACTCAATAGTTTAAATCAAACATGGTCACAGTAAATAATAATTCATATAGGTCTGAAACCGTTAAAAAAACAAGCCTGAAGGCTTTGTGTCTTAATGCAAGGAGCATTCGGAACAAGGTGGATGAATTAGCTGCGCAAATAGAGGTAAATGAATATGATTTGATTGGGATTACAGAAACATGGCTCCAGGGTGGCCAAGGCTGGGCACTCAACATCCAGGGTTATTCAATATTTAGGAAAGATAGGCAAAAAAGAAAGGGAGGTGGGGTAGCATTGCTGGTTAAAGAGGGGATTAACACAATTGAACGGAAGGATATTAGCTCTGATGATGCGGAATCTGTATGGGTAGAACTGAGAAATAACAAGGGGCAGAAAACGTTAGTGGGAGTGGTATATAGACCTCCAAACAGTAATACGGAGGTTGGGGATGGCATTAAAAGGGAAATTAGAGAAGCATGCAGTAAGGGCACAGCAGTCATCATGGGTGACTTTAATTTACATATAGATTGGGCTAACCAAATTAGTAAAAATACTGTGGAGGAGGAATTCCTAGAATGTTTACGAGATGGTTTTCTGGAACAATATGTCGAGGAACCAACCAGAGATCAGGATATCTTAGACTGGGTATTATGTAACGAGAAAGGATTAATTAGCAATCTTGTTGTACGAGGCCCCTTGGGTCAGAGTGATCATAATATGATAGAATTCTTCATTAGGATGGAGAGTGAAGTAGTTGAATCAGAGACTAGGGTCCTGAATTTAAATAAAGGAAACTACGATGGTATGAGGCGCGAATTGGGTAGGATTGATTGGGGAATGTCACTCAAGGGGTTGACGGTGGATAGGCAATGGCAAACATTCAAAGACTGCATGGATGAACTACAGAATTTGTTCATCCCAGTGTGGCATAAGAATAAAACAAAAAGGGTGACTCAACCGTGGCTAACAAGGGAAATTAGGGATAGCATAAGATCCAAGGAGAGGGCATATAAATTGGCCAGAAAAAGCGGTAGCCCTGAGGATTGGGAGCAGTTTAGGATTCAACAAAGGAGGACAAAGGGATTAATTAAGAAGGGGAAAATAGAATATGAAAGTAAGCTTGCTGGGAACATAAAAACTGACTAAGAGCTTTTATAGATATGTGAAGAGAAAAAAATTAGTGAAATCAAGTGTAGGTCCCTTGCAGTCAGAAGCGGGGGAAGTTATAATGGGGAACAAAGAAATGGCAGCCCAATTAAATGCATATTTTGGTTCTGTCTTCACAAAGGAGGACACAAATAAGCTCCCAGAGATGTTGGAGAACATACGGTCTGATGAAAGGGAGGAACTGAAAGAAATCAGTATTTGCAAGGAAATGGTGTTATGGAAATTGATGGTATTGAAGGCCGATAAATCCCCAGGGCCTGATAATCTACATCCTAGGGTACTTAAGGAAGTGGCCCTCGAAATAGTAGATGCATTGCTGATCATCTTCCAACATTCGATGGAATCTGGAACTGTACCCATGGATTGGAGAGTAGCTAATGTTACCCCACTATTCAAAAAGGGTGGTAGAGAGAAAGCGGGGAATTACAGACCGGTAAGCCTGACATCGGTAGTGGGGAAAATGCTAGAGTCCATTATAAAGGATGTAATAGCTGAGCACTTGAAAAACAGTGACAGGATCGGACAAAGTCAACATGGATTTACAAAAGGTAAATCGTGCTTGACTAATCTACTGGAATTTTTTGAGGATGTAACTGGGAAAATAGATAAGGGAGAACCAGTAGATGTGGTGTATTTGGACTTTCAAAAGGCTTTCGATAAGGTCCCGCATAAGAGATTAGCGGGTAAAGTTAAGGCACATGGGATTGGGGGCAAGGTATTGACTTGGATAGAGAACTGGTTGGCGGACAGAAAGCAGAGAGTAGGAATTAATGGGTCTTTTTCCGAGTGGCAAGCAGTGACTAGTGGGGTACCGCAGGGATCGGTCCTTGGACCCCAGCTATTCACAATATACATTAATGATCTAGATAAGGGAATTAAATGTAATATCTCCAAGTTTGCAGATGACACAAAGCTGGGTGGGAGTGTGTGCTGCGAGGAGGATACCGAGAAACTCCAGGATGATCTGGACAGGTTGGGCGAGTGGGCAGAAGCGTGGCAGATGCAATATAATGTGGATAAGTGCGAGGTTATCCACTTTGGTGTCAAAAACAGAAAGGCAGACTATTATCTGAATGGCAATAGATTGGGAGAAGGGGAAGTGCAACGAGACCTGGGTGTCCTTGTGCACCAGTCGCTGAAAGTAAGCATGCAGGTGCAGCAGGCGGTGAAGGCGGCAAATGGTATGTTGGCCTTCATAGCGAAAGGGTTTGAGTATAGGAACAGGGATGTCCTGCTGCAGTTGTACAGGGCCTTGGTGAGACCACACCTTGAGTACTGTGTGCAGTTTTGGTCGCCTTATCTGAGGAAGGATGTTCTTGCCATGGAAGGAGTTCAGCGAAGATTCACAAGGCTGATACCTGGGATGGCAGGAATGACATATGAGGAGAGATTGGGTCGATTGGGCTTATACTCACTGGAGTATAGAAGAATGAGAGGTGATCTCATCGAAACATATAAAATTCTGACAGGTCTGGACAAACTAGATGCAGGAAGAATGTTCCCGATGGTCGGAGAGTCCAGAACCAGGGGTCATAATCTACGGATAACGGGTAAACCATTTAGGACAGAAATGAGGAAGAATTTCTTCACCCAGAGAGTGGTGAACCTGTGGAATTCTCTACCACAGAAGGTAGTTGAGGCGAAGTCATTAAATATATTCAAGGTTGAGTTAGATATATTTCTTAAAGCTAAAGGTATCAAGGGATATGGGGAGAAGGCAGGTACAGGGTACAGAGTTTAGATGATCAGCCATGATCTCATCGAATGGCGGAGCAGGCTCGAGGGGCCGAATGGCCTACTCCTGCTCCTATCTTCTATGTTTCTATTTTTCTATGTTACCTTCTATCACTTTGCTGATGATTGAGAGTATCATCGACAGTGCCATCAAGCGGCACTTACTCACCAATAACCTGCTCACTGATGCCCAGTTTGGGTTCCGCCAAGACCACTCGGCTGCCGACCTCATTACAGCCTTGATCCAAACATGGACAAAGGAGCTGAATTCCAGAGAAGAGGCAAGAGTGACAGCCCTCAAGGCATCAAGTAACTGATATCAAGGCAGCATTTGACCAAGTGTGGCATCAAGGAGCCCTAGTAAAACTGAAATCAATGGGAATCAGGAGGAAAAGTCTTCACTGGCTGGAGTCATACCTAGCACAAAGGAAGATGGTTGTGGTGGTTGGTGGTCAAACATCACAGCCCTAGGACATCGCTGCAGGAGTTCCTCAGGGCAGTGTCCTAGGCCCAACCATCTTCAGCTGCTTCATCAATGACCTTCCCTCCATCATAAGGTCAAAAATGGGGATTTTTGCTGATGACTGCACAGTGTTCAGCGCCATTCGCAACCCCTCAGATAATGAAGCAGTCCATGCTCGCATGCAACAAGACCTGGACGACATTCAGGCTTGGGTTGATAAGTGGCAGGTAACATTCGCGTCACACAAGTACCAGGCAATGACTATCTCCAACAAGCAAGAGTCGAACCACCGCCCCTTGACATTCAACGGCATTACCATCGCTGAATCCCCCCACCATCAATTTCCTGGAGGTCACTATTGACCAGAAACTTAACTGGACCAACCATATAGATACTGTGGCAACAAGAGCAGGTCAGAGGTTGGATATTCTGCGGTGAGTGTCACACCTCCTGGCTCCCCAAATCCTTTCCACCATCTACAAGGCACAAGTAAGGAGTATGATGGAATACTCTCCACTTGCCTGGTTGAGTGCAGCTCCAACAGCAGTCAAGAAGCTCGACACCATCCAGGGCAAAGCAGCCCGCTTGATTGACACCCCATCCACCACCTTAAACATTCACTCCCTCCACCACCAGCGTACCGTGGCTGCAGTGTGTACCATCTACAAGATGCACTGCAGCAGCTCGCCAAGGCTTCTTCGGCAGCACCTCCCAAACACGCGACCTCTACCACCTAGAAGGACAAGGGCAGCAGGCGCATGGGAACACCACCACCTCCAAGTTCCCCTCCAAGTCACACACCATCTGACTTGGAAGTATATCGCCGATCCTTCATCGTTGCTGGGTCAAAATCCTGGAACTCCCTCCCTAACAGCACTGTGGAAGTACCTTCACCGCACGGACTGCAGCGGTTCACCACCACCTTCTCAAGGGCAATTAGGGATGGGCAATAAATGCTGGCCTTGCCAGTGACACCCAGATCCCATGAACGAATAAAAAAAAACTGCTACACCAGCAAAGACATGCCGATCCAGGCATACTTGAACAACCTTCCACCAACCCGTCTCAAATCTAGGCGGCCATTTTGGATCATTGCCGAAGAGCTTCAGCGATCTCCCCTCAGCCTTGATGACCGATGGCGAAATGCTTGGAAGAACTGGGACATACGGAATGGATTCTTTGGAGGACCCCACAGTACAACCTGAAGGATCAAACCTTCCTCACAAACAGTGGACAACCATCAACCGCCTCACAGCCGGTCATGGTAGATGCTGCCACCTTCTCCATAGATGGGAGATTAAAGCATCCCCATCATGCGACTGTGGAGCTCCTGATCAGACCCTGGAGCACATCATTGAGCACTGCCCTCAGAGGAAATTCACAGGCAGCCTACAAGATATTCTCGCTGTTACACCGGAAGCTTTGGCCTGGATATCTGACTTAGATATTGACATTTGATTTGCTTTGCTACTACCATATGTAAGAAGACTGGACAGTGACCACCAACACCACCAGGTCACTGGACAGTGACCACCAACACCACCAGGTCACTGGACAGTGACCACCAACACCACCAGGTCACTGGACAGTGATCACCAACACCACCGGTCACTGGACAGTGATCAGCAACACCACCAGGTCACTGGACAGTGATCACCAACACCACCGGTCACTGGACAGTGATCACCAACACCACCGGTCACTGGACAGTGATCACCAACACCACCGGTCACTGGACAGAGATCACCAACACCACTGGTCACTGGACAGTGATCACCAACACCACCAGGTCACTGGACAGTGATCAGCAACACCACTGGTCACTGGCAGATGCAATCCCAAAATATCAAATACTGGAATCCCATGTAATAAAATTGGAATGTAAGTTTTTCTGGTGATGAGGAATGAAATTCCTGCTGATTTCCCTTCCCTCATCGAGGAGTGGTATTGCCAATTCTAGAGTCCCTGCGGCTGCTGCCCAATTGAAATCAACTAATTCAGTGCTGTGTGTTACTGAACAACTATAAATGATACATTATACAATTGTTTAATATACAATATTCACTTTTCAATGTTACAATTATTTCTCTTAGAGATAGAAATATGTACAGCCAACTGTGGACTATTATTTTTCTTTCAAACCAGAAGGTCGATATGTTTGGCATACACCACAAATGTCGACTTCAATTGAATGAAGAGGAGGATAGAATCTTTAAAAGTTTAACAAAGGAGGCAGCCCATTGTGCCTCTGCTAGCTCCACTATCTAATCCCATATTCCATTCTTTACCCATACTCTTTAAATAATGATCTTATGTGATTATTTAATCTCCTTTTAAATGTGATTGACTCGGCTTCAATAACCTCTAAAGCCAATATATTGCATGCTTGCAAAAAATCTTCTAACCTCCCTTTTATGTTTCTCGTGCTAATCCAAAATTTGTACTCTTGTTATCTATTCTCCATATAAATAATGTGGAAATAATCTTTTGGTACCTGCCCTCTCAAACCCTTCCATCATTTTGAACACTATTAGATCCCAACTTAACCTTTCTACTGCAGTGAATGCAGCTCGAGTTCTTCCAAGTTTTAATTATAACCTCTCAATCTCGGCATCATTCTAGCACATTTTTTAAAACACTTTTTCTACCCTTCTCACTAGCTTTTTCTGCCTCTGTATAAATAGGTGCCATCTCCCTATGCCTTTGAGAGTATGATCATGAGCCTCGCTATCCAGACAAGCTTTCAGTAACATGTTCAACAATATAAACAGAACAATGAAATTATTTTTCACTACAGGAATTATCCTACACAGGACCTCTTCCGCCAGTTTCAAAAGGCAGTACACATCAGCCCTTGTTTTAGGTTTAAACTATTAAGTTTAAACTTAAGTAAATTTAACAAAAGATGAATGTAAATTATACACGCACAAATACAGAGTAGGAATTCTTCTATCTAGCTCTTTAAAAGGAAAACAAAAAGGTCAAAACCCAAGTACTAAGCCATTCTTATATACACCATTTCCTGTATTTCTCAGGAAAGAGAGTTGGAACTCTTAAACTGTATATATTGGAAGTTCCAAATTGACTGATTTGACCAGTTATCATTCTTTAAATATCCCTAAAAATCATTACTGGACATACTGA